>CAWWDR010001161.1:15000-17716 GCA_963942565.1 Maea johnstoni | reverse complement strand
TAAACATTTAATTCAGATATTTCCTATATCATGATATAGAATCTGTTACCGTGTGCCTCCACTGCACAAACAACTTCCAATATTCAGACAACATTCAGAATCCGAATGATCCATTTAACATTCAGCTTTAAACATTCTATGGACATTCTCATCTGAACATTCATACCATTTTCATTCTTAACTATAAGAGGATCAATTTCGAATGTTAGGCGAAACATTCCTGGAATGTTCCATGAATGCTACCGTGTCCACTGGGTGGAAAGCCATGGTGCTAGATATGAAACTTAGCTAGACGTTTGTGTCGTAACAATGTTCATTAAATGTACTGGGACTATTTAAGGAGAAATGGAGTAGAGTAGACCTTGATTAACATATACCAAAAAAGTGAAGCGTTTATGCTAAGTAAGGTGATAAGTTTCTTTTAATGTAGAATTTAGGATATTTGCAATTTGAGGACCTAGAGTCCTCTCATCTGGGAAACAATGATGCATTATGTGGTATATGATTGTATATTCCTACCGGATACCGTCTATAAACATACAAATAAAATACAAAAATGTCTGAAACGTACATTTTAGAAAATATGCTTGAAGTCTAACCTTTTCTATTCTTGTAATTACGTCACCATAATCAGCTTTGAGATCCAAGGATTTGGCGCCATATTCTTGGAAAACAGTATTCACATTTCCTAGTCGAAGGCTGGCTGCAGTCAGACTTTCCTCCATAGCAACCAGATTACCTCTTTCCTCACGATCCATCCATCGTATCCCTATTGTAAGTGGATATTTCATATATTCCCAAAATTAGACAAAGCAGTATTTTTTTGAGACATTCTCTTGAAATTTGTTGTATATAACAATCCCATTTCAAATAGCTCGTATAAACACATCTGGTAAAAGCTTCATAAATTGTATTTCTTTACGCCTCCTAAGTCATATTAAGTAGTATTAATTCTGGTTTGTTTATTTTTCAAAATATACCTGTAGAATTATGACAATTCAAGATTCACAGAAAGATCAGTGAGGAACATGGTGAGCTGCTTAATGATTGGTTTGTTCGTCTTTTTATCCACGTATATGGAGAAGAGTACCCCACTTGTGCATGTATGTATGTATGTATGTATGTATATATATATATATATATATATATATATATATATATATATATATATATATATATACGTATATATATATATATATATATATATATATATATATATATATATATATATATATATATATATATTCAACACATTTGTACACACACACACACATATATATATATATATATATATGTACGTACTAGTATATATATATATATATATATATATATATATATATATATATATATATATATATATATATATATATATATATATATATATATATATATATATATATATGTGTGTAAATACATACGTGCAGTAGAAATTATTAAAACCACAGTCCAGTTGTAACACAATACAATATAACTCACTGTTCAATGTTCCATTGGCCATGTTTGCAAGATACTGTAGGTTTTTACTGACCGTAAGGGAAGGAGCTATCTTCTGTCGCATCGAATCGGCTTTAGGAGGAAAAAACAGTAAAGTTTAGAATCGGCTAATCCCACAGGTAATTGTATGATTGACAGAAAAGGATTTCAATCGATGTATTTGTATTTTTGCTGACGCAAAATGCATTTACAGACTATTATATGATTTTTATCACTATAAGCATCATATGTGGATAGTTTGCAAAACAAAATATCAATTGTATTATATAGGAAGTAGCAATGAGCATGATTCCCACTACATTTCTGTACTTCGCTAGTAGTCTTTTAGTTTTCTGTAGAACATAAAACATATGCACTGAATGTTCACCGAGATTTGCCTTCTAATAAAACGATTAATCAAGTATAATCCCCCCCCCCCCCCCCGCCAAAAAAAAGAAATAATAAAATAGAAACACATTAAAGGATGAGATTGTCAACAATATATCACACATTGAAAGGACCCCACTCATCTAGTTAGTCCAATTTGATAATGGTTGCCAGTGGCTAAGGATTAGGCAGTGGTTTTCCCACTTGCTGATCCGAATCTATCATCTATAGGGCAGAGAAAATGTGGAAAAATAAAATTCCAAATTTGAAATTCCAACTTTCCCAATAATCTGCATTGCTGCTTAAAATAACTTGTTTAATATCCATATTGTGCTTAATTCGTGACTAGCCAGTTGTAAATAGTGAAGGAAACCAGAGTACAAACCACCGCCTAACCCCAAGTCACTGCCAACTTTCTCACATGCCCGGACCGGGATTCGAACCCAGGCACCTTTGACAGTAAACCATATCCTATATTTTGCCTTACCTAACAACGAAAGATCCTGACCACCATTTTGATCACAAACACGCACCGGTGGCGCATCGTTAGGTTGCTCACCACTGCCACTTTCAACAAATTCAAAGTCTGATTCCTCATTAATAATCTGACCGGGGGAGATGCCACTTCCTTCATTGTGGGTCTGAGGCGGGCTGCCTGTGAATCGATTTCGTCAGAACCACTACTTTCTATGTCGTCACCACTTCCATCACCCGATGTTTCTACTCCATCTCTTTCCTTGATCAATCGTTTGTCGTCGGAACCGAAGGATTTCTTTAGAATGACGTCACATACTCGTGATTTCAGGGACTTAAAGACAAAATGAAAGGCAAAATAAACCAGTTCAATACTGTAGAA
>CAWWDR010001161.1:0-10000 GCA_963942565.1 Maea johnstoni | reverse complement strand
CCTGTATTATTTGTTACACTGCAAATTGACATGCTATGGAGAATTAAAACTATGTTGCACATGTGTGCAATTTGAAATAAAAAAAAAGAATCAATTGCTAAACAATATGTCAAATCCAAGTAGCTTTTGTCATGGCTTGAATATAGTGGTGATATGCTAACCTTTGATGTTTGGAGGCGCATGCGCATTACGTTGTAGAGCACGCGCTCCTCACGCAATATTCGGTTGATTTGGGCGCATTCCGCCATGAGATCTGCCAGCTTGGCATCCAGACCTGATCCCCATAACTTAATTCTCACGTTCTGCACCAGATGACGCTGCGATCTCACCGACCTGTACATTTGAAAATGAGACAAGATGAAGGTATCGTGAACTCCAGTGTATTAACCCTGTCAAATCTAAACCACTGTCAATTTTTAAGCAACCAAAAAACCGATTCGAAAATCAAAATGAACTGAAATGTCAGTATACATGTATGAACGACTCACTCGTCTAAAGTGACGAAAAGCAAAGAACTAGTGGAATGACATTATATAAAATCGACGTCGAACCCTGAACCATTCTTCATGCTCCCTGGCATGAGATGTACACTTAAGTTGGTATCATGCAAATATCTTGAAACAAGGATAAAAACACTGTATATACACCCAAAAAACATATTGCTTAAAACTGTTATGGAAAATGAAATCAGTTTATTAAAATGCTTCAAATAGAACCCCTTACAATAATTAAAATAATTGGAAAGATTCTATAGAGCCATTTATGAGACTTCTTTTATGAGACAAGACCGGACGTGGATGTGCCAACAAGAATAGGTGGGAGACATAATAAAATATAACATATATTACATACATACACACACACGCCGCATATATATATATACATATATATATATATATATATATATATATATATATATATATATATATATATATATATATATATATATATATATATATATATATACTTATATATATATATATATATATATATATACTTATATATATATATATATATATATATATATATATACATATATATATATATATATATATATATATATATATATATATATATATATATATATATAAATACCATACACACATACACAGATATACATACATACATCAATGCATACGTACACACTTACATACATATACATACATAAATAATCACATACATACATTCATACATACACATGTAGTCATACCTACAGAGACTGTGGATACCCCCACGAGTGAATGTCCCTAATCTGTGACGATGTGTTTTCATTCTGTACGGGCATCTTTAATGGCCTGGTATCAATTTATAGCTTTAATTCTAACTTGGTCGACACTATAATTTCGTTTCACACGCGGGATGCGCCAGGTCTTAGGTCGTGTAATCTAATTTTCAAGCATGTCAAGATGCTAAGATTCTTGAGAATGATAGAATACAAGATGAGAAGAAGAAAAACGAACCATTTTCCGCTGAACCAACATTCGCACAAAGTGGAACCAACCAGGCGTGTAACATCCAAGATCAAGTGACTTCGTTATTTTGTATTCTACTCTCAAATGAAAATCTTTTTAAAGGTGAATTGTGCGAAAAGAAGCAGAGCCAGACCCGGGTATAAATGGTTAAGTTTGCTGAATAACTGCCACGGTTTTAACCCTTTCATTTTTCCAGGAACATATAGTTAATCGATTTTTTTCTCAAAGTTTTTATCTTAAAGTAACATAATGGTATGACTGTTTAAGCATCTGATTACAATGCATGTGAATCGCTATACGATTCTATTATCTAGACTATCATCCTTTCTAGATATATCTTCTAGAATAGCAATTTAAAGGTTTCTCACTTTTTATCTTGACTTTCCTGTGCACAAGCTACCCTGAACATATCATACAGTCTTTTGTTATCGTAATGAAACACATGTACATCTTTCTTAACTTAACTGGCCCTGATGGCCGCCTGGTCTAATGTGTTGCCACTGACTGCTACCATGTAGCTGTCTCTCACACTGCCTGGGTTCGAACCCCATCTGGAGCATGTGAGAAAGTTGACAGTGTCTTGGTGCAAGGCGATGGTTTTCACCGAGTACTCTGGTTACTCCAACACTTACAACTGGACAGTATCGAAAAAGTGACAAAAAGAAATCAACCTCTGGGAATCAATGTGTTAACTTCGTGTTTATACTACTTGTATCAGAGTGAGGCATATCTGAATGAAATATACTTTTAAGCCAAATGCTTAGGTGTCAAGTAACACGTATATTTTGAAATGATAATGGTTTAAGAAAACATCTTTATTGAAGCAACGTGGAAACCCTTGCGTGGGCGTTACAAGCCATGTTATGAAAATAAGCAAAGAAAAGCAAAGATTCACTAGCCAAAAACAAGACAGAGCGTAATACATAAACACACACAAGCATACATATATATGTATGTATATATATATATATATATATATATATATATATATATATATATATATATATATATATATATATATATACATATATATATATATATATATATATATATATATATATGGGCTCGATCAAGCTGTTACGGAATCACACTTTTGCTGTTCAAGCTTATATATCTTTTTAAGGGAAATAGGAGATCATGCTTTATATGGTTGTGTAGGGCTTTGAAAGTTCTTTTAAATGGACCAAGTTCCAATTTTCCCAGAAAATGATTTCTGGGTAAAAAAGTGAAAAAACATGCCTGTTACGGAATCACTCAAAATTAGCATCTGTTTTCTACCACTTTAATCAAATACCAACTCATGCTGTTCCTGCCACTTTTTTCCAAAATTTTCTTTATTATGTGGTAGGTTAATTTGTTGCACACAGATTCCACCACAAAGTTATGAGTTGAATATGTTAAAGTGAACGTTATTCAAGAAACTTTGACAGATGGTTTTGTTACGGAATCACATTTACCATTTGTTACGGAATCACATTTTCTCTAAGTATCAATATCTTTCATTAAAAGAGTGCACTGTGGTGAAATTTTCTGCTCTAATAAAAAGTTAAGTTAGTGTACTGATATAAAGACATATCTTTTTACTGAAGGGAGCACTAAATTATGAATTACATGGCAGCAGAGAGTGAGTTTTATATATGTCTCTGGTGGTAGGTAACAGATGACAATGTCTCGTGTAAGAGGGACCACTTCACCATGAGGGCAATTGTTAGACAATTAGAACATATTAGTTCTAATTGATTTAACGTTAAAGCTTCTTATAAATAGATCATAATAATCTGTAAAAGTTTTGAAAAGCGTGATTTTACCTTCTGCATTCTCAGAGGTAGATTTCACTCACTACCTGGTCAGTTTTATATCACTTCCTGTACAAATCAAGATTGTTGGTATACGTCAGACAATCTGGATTCTGTTTTTCCTCCACTATCCCCTCATTAACACCCCTTATTGTTCAGTCTGGGGAAGGAGGATATGATTTGGGGGGAAATTGCATCTACACTGATTTACTGAATGGGTGGCTTCAGGATTAGGGATGTAGAGGTGAATGGAGACATTGCATCGGCAGACAGGATGGAGGTGTCAGTCAAGGTACACATCTTTACACTTACCAATAGATATCAAGCTAGCTGAGTTTTGAATGAATTATGAACATTTATAGTTAATGCCCAATTTGCTAAATACTTAAAAATAATTATGTAATAAATTTTTTCAAACATGCATTTGTGATCGTATTAACTGTTGGATATTTTTCTGGGGCAGATCATACATGTCTATTGGGTGAATCGAGAATCCCTGGAAATTAAGTTTTTAAAATCATTTTGTCTGTAATATATCATTTAAACTGCTGATCTATGCCTGGCTTTGTATAAAACAGTCCCATGTGAGTCTTTGAGTGATGTAACAAAATTTTGTTCTCTGAGAAATGTTTTTTGTACTGAATCCTCCCCCTTCTCCACTTGTGACAAAAGTTTCCTGTCCACAACAGTGTGTAAGTTCCATCTGAAACACTTAATAAATTCCCTCTAAAATTGAATGCAGGTGGTCAAATTTTCAAATATATGCATAAATAGAGACTTCAGGATCTGGGCTACATTGACCATATGAATATGCTTTTAAACTTCAATCTTCTTCTTTACTTGATGGAGAGTCTGTTTTCTGTGAAGGTATTTAAAATCTCTGTTGAAGAGCTTTCCTGTCCACCACAGATATAAATTCTTTAAAACCTACTATTTTACAAAGGTCTGGAACAAACAGGGTTCAAGAATGATATTACTATAAGATAAAACAGCCAAATGAGGGAGCAAGTTTTCCTGAATTTGAGGAAAAATATTGAATTCAATATTCTCTAATTCCATCCACAACAATTCGAATAGCTTGATATAGCACATTACAACCATGAACATGCATGTACTTAGTGAAATAAATGCCTCATAAAAAGTCACTGAATATAAACTAGAGTGAAAACAATTCAATTATATGTTTGGAAATGTCTTTTTAAAGGGTTACTCACAAAATGTCTTGGGTGTCCTGATGGGTGATTTTTGAGGGAGTGGGTGTCCAAATGAGGCTGAGATGCCCTGCTGGCCAGCTTGATTATAGTCTACTTTAAAACTGTGTGAATGTTTTAGATAGGTAGTTTGATGATATGACACATTTTGAATAATTGTACCTTACCTAAAATAACATGTCAGTTACATGTTTATAAAGAACTTTATCTGATTTCCTTGTACAGCTTAGTCCTAGTCCTAAGTGTTTTGATGCCATATTGAAACTACTACCTGATAATGGACACATACTTTTTTTTTCAAAATATCGTGCACAATGTCTCATTCTAAATATGGAAACTATTATTCAATACTAGAGTTAAAGATAAGATAACAAACTAGTCCATTTGAAGAATATCCAAGACATCTATAGGCTTGAACCAGTCAATTTATCAAATATGTGATTCCGTAACGTTACGGAATCACCAACTTTAGCCCCCTCAAAAACACCTTTTGAAAATTTATTTTTCAAAAGTGTGCCCCTCATAGTTAAATTAGTGTTAAAAAGCTTTTTTCTATGTAGTTTCATAGTAATTACTCAATCTGAACATTTTCAAAAATTAAAAAAATGCTTTTTTTTCTGTTACGGAATCACATGTTACGGAATCACAGAACACCATATTTTAAAATTCATCAAATACACCCCAAAACATAATATTCAATGCTATATCTGTTGTCACTGTCTTCCCAGGTCTAATTGTATCACCTAAAACAATATTAAAGATCATGAGATGTTTTTACAAGAAAATATGGTGGTTTTAACATTTTGTGAAATGTTACTGTCAGAAAGGCGTTGAACAAACAAACAAACACCCTGCAGTAAAATGTTCATAACTTTTTTATAAATGGGGGTACAGTAAATCTGACCAAAGATCCAGAAACTTCAGACTTCTAGCTTTCCAAATATATAAGATACATATTGCTCATATGAAATCTATTTTTTGTCTTAGATGCTAACTTCAACTTGATCGAGCCCATATATATATATATATATATATATATATATATATATATATATATATATATATATATATATATATATATATATATATATATATATATACATAAACATATACAGCTTGCAGCATACACGCGCTGCCGGAAAGTTGCAAAATGACTTCGTAAGGTGTTGATTTTCAGCTGATTGTGAGCTTTAGTACCTCTTCCTTTTACAACTGGCTAGTCACGATTGAGTTTATATATGGCCGAAAAAGTGACGATAATCATTATTCGTGTTGTATGTGTATGTATGAATTTGTGTATGTATGTATGTATGTATGTATGCATGTATATGTGTATATATGCATATATGTATGTATATGTATATGTATGTATTTATGTGTGTATATGTATGTATGTATGTATGTATGTATGTATGTATGGAAGGATGTATTATGTATGAATGTATTATGTATGAATGTGTGTATGCATGCATGCGTGTATGGATTAGTCTAGATATGGCAGAAAAATGACGTTAATCAAAATTCCAAAGTCCAAATGAATTCATGTGTGCAGGCACAGAATTCTTTAATTCATATCAAATGGATAACTGCCCAGGCAATTCAATAAGGCAAATGTTTTTATACAGCTGTGTTGCTTTCTCATCATCCCATCTGTTATTGTGTGTAAATCACTGGCTTCAGCTTATCCTCAATAGTGCATAGAGGTTAGATGAATAAAACAAGTGGATATGAAACCAGCCGGTCAACCTAAATAGGTTGGCTGCGGCGAGTAGTCCAAAAGTTGTGTTCTGAGCATGTTGGTGCGCAAGTTTCTCTGTAATGTAAACGATACGAGAGCCCTCATTGTTCTTTGTCTCCTAGTGACATCACCCTCAGGCCAGATTTGAAACCCCTGGTATAGTCAGCCTTCACTATAGCGCATATAGTAATTGGGCTCTCGCTACATATCCATTCTTTTATTCATCTAAGACAGAAGTCACTGTTTGTAGTTTTTTGTAGGTAACACAGCTGGCAGACACTCTCGCCTTCTCTCGCTCTAATTCTCGCCATAGTGAGAACAATGCGACCTAACCCGGCAGATTTCCCACCATTACGCTACACTTGTCTTTTCTTGATTTCACTCTGAATCACACTTGCACTTCGACAAGAACACATGTTGATGCATGGCATCAATGTATAATGCCGGGCCCATTTATTCTTATTTGTTCAAATATTAAAATTATGAAGTACAATTATTTTTTCATTGAAATAGGTATATACAGGAGTAGGTTTGACACTCAATATATTTATCCTGCCAAAATATTTTTCTATTTGGCAAATATAATTATAGATCAGGCGTTTAAGGTGATGGGTACCATTGCAAGCCTATTAAAAGCCCTGTCCCAAAACACACCTTAACGCAGCATAATCCTATAACTTGGTGTATCTCCTGGTTCCTGAGTGTTATCAGGTAGAAAATATCATCGCCACCTGTCATTATTCAATCCATATTCTGTTTTATTTCAAAATTTACAACTTTTCTTTCAAATGACATATTCTCATTAATTACGCAGGTGATGGTTACTGCAGGTTCAGAGTTACTTTAGGGATATCATTGACTATGCCCAATAAAAAGTATTTTTTCGATTTTTTACCGCTGAAGATTTTTACAGGCCATAACGTTGAAAATTCTAGTTAGAAATCTCCACACCAACTACACTTGGTGACCTCACCTGCTCCAAGCTAGCACGTATTTATAGCATCCTGACCACAAGCCATTGTCTTGAGATCGTCGAGGTGTATCTTTGTGCAACTCTCTTTTGTTCCCAGTGCTCAGAAGTAATCAGCGAGGTATGTCCACTACTATCAAAGGGGTCCCTATGCCTCCACACACGAGAAACCTCACTAAAATTTTCAATGTTATGGCCTGTAAAAATCTTTAGCAGTAAAAGATTAAAAAATTACTTCTTATTGGGCATAGTCCATGATATCCCTAAGGTAACTGTGAACCTGTAGTGACCATCACCTGCGTAAGTAATGAGAATATGTCATTTGAGTGAAAAGTTGTAAATTTTGAAATGAATTAGAATATGGGTTGACTACAGACGGCTGACTATGATATTCCCTCCCTGATAACACTCAGGAACCTGTAGATACACCTTGTTATATGATTATGCTGCTGTGAGCTGTGTTTTGGGATGGGGCTTTTAACTCGCTTGCAATGGTACTCATCACCTTAACGTGTGGGCTTTAGTGCAGGAGACCACAGGTTCGATTCCGTGTGTCTGCCCTGTGCTCCCTGGGTCAACTGGTTAGCTCGGAGTCAGTTGAAATGTCCGAGTGGGGTGTTTGTGTTGGGTGCCCGTGGCATGACACTCTAGTGAGGGAGGGAGTTATTACTTCAGAAGCCACAACTAAAAACGATCGTGGCGCTATCTTCATATCTTAATATATGCACATCTCCGTCTGGTTCCCTGTTGCAATGTATCCGTTGTTAGATCCTTATCGGAGAAATGAAGATTGTGAGGCGGGGAAACAAACTATTAACATATTTATGAGACATAAATATTTATGTTAGAGTACGTTCTGCAATGATAACAGAATAGTTTTAAATAGATCTGAACTAGTTACTATCAAAGTGCAACTCATGTCCGATTGAGAACTATTTATTATCAAAAAGGGAGAAATTACTCACAATTCCTGAGGTCAATGTAAAAGAATATGGCGGACTTACCCGCAGAACCAACCAATGTATAAGCCGGGACAAAGTCCCGGCAAACAGGACCGATATGGCTCTTTCATACGTGCATAGGAATCGGACGACCTGCATTACAATGAGACTTCCTTGTACACGTACGAAAACTATCCACGAGTTTATATTCAAACGCATACATACGTACCCACACACACACACACACACATATGCATTATACATATATATTTTTTTCTCTCTCTCTCTCTCTCTCTCTCTCTCTCTCTCTCTATATATATATATATATATATATATATATATATATATATATTCATATATATATATATATATATATATATATATATATATATATATATATATATATATATATATATATATATATATATATATGTATATATATATATATATATATATACAAATGGATATATATATATATATATATATATATATATATATATATATATATATATATATATATATATATATATACATGTATGTATACATAAATATATATGAGGCGTTCAAAATTAAAAGGATGTGTTTAAGTTATACCTTCAATGTATAACTTCATTATATGGAATACTGCCACACGAGGCATTTGTTCAGAAAGACTCAGTACAGTATTCATTAGTAATATACCAGGAATGTCATATTAATCGTTCCTCTCGGTGAGACACAAATAACCACAGTGCTATTACAATCCACAAAAGTCGGACACCCGGGTCTAAGGTACAAAGAGAGTGTTTGTTTTATAAATATCGAGGTCGATACTAGCGCGCTTTTTCAGGGCTGATCTGACAAGTTCAATTTTCTCTTTTTTTCGAGGAAACTGTTCATTGTTGGCAGACCACAGCTGGGTAAGTGACAGCTCTCGTCATGCTTGCCTACAAAACATAAATGTCTTTTGATACAGGGAGTTTGTTTAAACTTGTCACTTTTGCAGTCAAACTAGGTTTTCAATGAAAGTTGGAGTGGTGAATTGACACTGCATTCTATGTTCTGTCTACATAGGGGGTGTGTGTCTGTCCTGCTAAGTACAAGTTACGTTACACCAGCCTTTCATCAATTAATAATCGTAGCGGTCACAAGCAGTCTGGCAATTATGAGAAAATAGTTCATATACAGTATATATGTTAACCTATGCCGCATATTTTGAATACAAAGTCCCCATCCGGGTTCGCACCCAGGCAATGGCGATAAATCAATGGCAACGGAGACCATGTCTACGTACCGTACATTCATGATAAATACATACATGCATATATATATATATATATATATATATATATATATATATATATATATATATATATATATATATATATATATATATATATATACTAGTATATATACATACACACAAATAAACAAGCATACGAAAATACTTACACACATTTATACAAACATATATCAGTCATACATATAATACGTAATGTCTATTTGGTGTATAGAGGGTTGAACACATGGGATACATGGGATATTCTACTTGAATTGAATAACGGCACCGCAGCAGGGCTAAAGCTGAAGCAAAAAGGCTACGACTCTATAACCTGGTTGTCCTATGCTTTCATAGTGCTACAAAAACAGTACAGTGACCGGAATGTTTTCATTCCACTTTTCTGGATTCCTCTTCTTAAGTTCATGCTAAAGACACAGCAGACATGTTGATATTTGTCCAGTGTGATTGGAGATGTTTAAGGAGGGAAAGGGAAGTGCAATTCTGAGTAGCAACTACTTATCTTAATGTGCCAGAATGAAATTTACTACAGATGTATGCGAAGCTACTGTCACTGCAAACCATATATATATATATATATATATATATATATA
>CAWWDR010001160.1:0-37772 GCA_963942565.1 Maea johnstoni | reverse complement strand
GATATATTTTTAACAAACATGACTTGCTATGAATAGTTTGCACTTTTAAGCATTTGTAGATTAAATTTTAGATACTCTCTACCCTCAAGTACTACCCTGTATAGTGTTCCATACCCCTGGCTCTTTTTTTACCATTTGAAGCAATTTTCAAAAAATTATAAAAATAATAATATACATATACATATATAAATACATATATATATATATATATATATATATATATATATATATATATATATATATATATATATATATATATAACCAGATCCAGACACCTAGGCATGAAAGGATTAAGAAGAGTAGTAGAGCAGACAGGTGGCCTACAGGTGTGTCTGTGGATCGCAGGGGAGGTCTGTTTGGCTGGGCTGTCAAGTCATCCAGTACAAACACACATACAGTAAGCTAGCCATTTCAGAGAAACCTTCTCTTCAGACGTATAATGAACTTAATAGGCACACGATAAAACATTAAGAAATTTAGTTCTGGTACCTGCAAGTTTATTATTAATTTGCTATCATCATTATCATTGTTATTATTAGTTATTATTATTATTATCATCATCATCATCAATTATTATTATCATTATTATTATGATCATCATTATTATCATTTTTTAGTATTATCATTATTATTATTATTATTATTATTATTATTATTATTATTATTATTATTATTATCATCATTATTATTACTATTATTATTATTATTATTATTATTATTATTATCATCATTATTATTATTGTTATTAATATTTTAATTATTATTATTTTCATTACTGATTTCATAAAGTATCATATGTCCAGACCATTCCTCAATCCTGCCATTCATGGGTATATTCTTCCAATACTGCAACTAAGTTTTTTTGGTCACCAGACTCACTATGCATACAGCTGTTAGTTTATGAGATGCAACTTAAGATGCAACAAGCACATCTTGAGGTAATAAGGCCTGTGTCAGAAAACAGCGTCCATAGACTTTTGACCAAGGCATGAATGGTAGTAGTAGGACTGGTAATAACCCAGGGCTTGACTTTCCCAGGGGCCCGGGGGCATATCATGCCTCTAGATTTTGCTGTGGGCCCCTAGATTTTTCAAGCTAGGGGCCCAAAATAGTATGTATATTAACCACAAATCCTGATTTTGACCACTAATTATCATCAAAATATCTTTTCTGGCCCCTAGCCTGAAATCTAAGTGTCAGACCCTGGTAACCCTTCCAATGCTAAGGCTACTTTCGCCCAAACCACAAGAATGCAAAGATTTTTTAAAACCGTCTAAACCCTGTCATGTTGGTACCCATGTGCCAGGGTTTTGGTTATTTTTCAGGTCTTTTGCATCATTTTGTATTATAGCAAAATTAGCCACCACCAGCATAAGGGTTTTAAAGGTCAATGCATGCCTGACGTAACCTTACTGACAGGGTCCAAGCCGGGATTTAGAAATAGGGTGCCCAAAATTGGCAAATATTAAATCTGTGGATTTCCTATTTTTCAAGGGATACCACAATTTATAGCACAATATTATGTATACTCAGATTATTACCAAAAACATTTATTTACTTATTGAAATGATTCAAAATATCAATATACTATGTTAGGGATATATGGATATGAAAGAAAATTCAGTCGTAAACTTGAAATTCTCCTCAAAGAATTTTGGGTGTCCTGAGGGGTGATTTTTGAGGGTTTGGGTGTCCACATGATGCCCATACACCCTGCCGGCTAAGACTTTATGTAAGGCTGTGCTCATCAGCCATTTTTTAGCGATCCGATTAATTGACTATTTTTTTTCGATGTCGATGTTTTCGATTCGATTATGTCGCGCGCGTTAGTGCTTGGAAAATTGTGTTGGGGCCGGACCAGCACCATGTAAAATACATAGCGTGGCCCTCACCACACCTTTCCAAGCATTACCGCGCGCGATAGTGTCTATAGCAGTGCAGTTTTAATGGCGGCCGCCTTAGCGCTAGTTTTTTTTTTGAGAAATAAAAGCACAAGGTAGGCTCTTGTGAATTTTGGGGGGGAATTAAACTGTTAGGTAGTGGTAGAGTGTATCGAGTTCGTCGCTCGATGTCAGAAGGTGGTGAGTATCGATCATGAGACTTAGTCGATCGCTCGATGTCTTAGCAATCGAGCCCAGCCCTAACTATATGCATAGTATTGCATACCATACTTTTGCATTCTACACTGGTACCTAACACCAGCCATTAGCTATGAGTTTTAGAGAGGTTTACTTTAAAAGAAATTGCCAGTTCGACAGACTGACTGCTTCCAGATTCTGCAGCTCCTACCACTTTTTTGCCAGTCCTGCCACGGAATGACCCCAAGAAGAGGGTGTGAAGTACTTAAATCCCTGCCAGTCCCTCAGCAGTCCTGACTATTATATTAGGATGTGTCCTTCCAAGGCATAAATTCACCAGGCAGTGTGTATTGACAGACTGACTGGAGAGAAGACCTCTGGGGTTACACATAACAGAATCCAGCACTAAACCAGTCGACTGCTGAACCCTTCCAATGCTGAGGCTACTTTCGTACAGAGCACAAGGATGCAAAGATTTTACGAAAACCATCCAAACCCTGTCATGTTGGTACTCATTGGATAGCTCTCGCTGAGCACTCTCAGATGAGTACACATTTGTAAGGGTTTCAGTCATTTTTCAGTTTTTTTGCATCATTTTGTATTGGCTAAATTAGCTACCAGCAGCATAAGGGTTAAGGATAGTGAGTGTCAAAAGGCTTGTGCTTTGTTTTTACAGTGCCGGCATCTGTTTGTTTGGTCTTTGAAAATGTTTACATAAGTAGGTAAACAGATAATTCCTCTGATCACTAGAGAGCAAGCCGCTGATTCTTCAATGAAGGAGATAAAAAATCTCCTCAACAAAACATGAATAAAGAGTGTCAAGTTGGTCAAGTGGTTAGCATGCTTGACTGTGGCGCGCGGACGACCCAAATTGGCAATTGTAAAATTTTGTCCCATCTATCATTTGTTTTAATCTAAGTATAATGTGGTCATCCTCGAGGAATAGGATGCCAAAAAAGTTTACAATTGCCAATTTTTGGCACTCAGTTTCTAGATCATGTCTAGGACCCTCTCTTGGGTGGAAGTACTACATAGAACTGCAGGGGTGTCCAACTGTCTCACCAGCGTGCGTGCGACAGTTCTCAAAAAGTGCAACAATACGAATCCTTTAATCACCGTTTAACTCAGGAAATTTTCCGAATGCATGACCAATTAAGTCTATTAGATGTTTCACTTGCATTTTTAAATGCAGATTTTATTTAGAAAATGTGTCAACTCGGTTTAATATTACCGCCTATTGACTGATTTAACTGTTTATTATTGCTAGAATTAAGAAAGGCTGATATGGTAGTGTGACCTGGTGACAATAGTAAGGCTGATCTTCGAAAAGCGCCCCAGGACCAATTGTCAAGGATTTCAATATTTGGACACCCCTGCACACCAGGGTCTTAGCCAGGATTTAGAAACTGGGTGCCCAAAATTGACAAAAATGTAAAATTTTTGGGGCGTCCAAATTTTTAAGGGGGACAACAATATTCTGATACTTCAACCACAGACATGTATAAATTTACCAAAACAATGCATAACATCCTAATACAATGTCATGAAAATTATATGGTTATTAAAAAATTCAATTATATGCTTCAGATTGACATTCTAAGAACTTCTTCACAAAAGAAATTGGGTGTCCAGAGGTCAGCTTTTTGCGGGTTTGGGTGTCCAAAAGACGCCCAAACGCCCTGCTGGCTAAGACTGCCCTGCACTGCATGAGGCTGTGACCATGAGTTAGACTTGCTACAAGTCTGTGATTTCTGGCTCTTTCACTGATCTGACTTGAGTTGAATTCACTCCAGTATTAGTTCTGAATAAATCCTCAAGGGGGACACACTTGAGCTCTAGTCTGAATCTTATTTCGCTCAGTCATATTAGTATACCTCAGAGCCATCTATCCACAAGGGAGGACATTAAAATAAGGCCTGGGAGGTAGGCTAACCAAGAGTCTGCTGTGGCACACACTGTTATGTTGCTGCTGCTGCTGCTGCTGCTACTACATTTCCCCCCTGAAATCAGATAGCCCCACTTGAGGCCCAGGCTAGTGCCAGCTTCCCTACAATCCACTTAGATAAGCTTATATAATCAGCTATAAATGTAATAAACAGGGGAGTAAACCTGGGCTGGCTGGAGAGAGGGACCACACGATACCCTCCAACCAGGGCTACAACAAAACAATTACAATAGCCAGGTTCTAAGGCTGAGTTTTCACTATATTGATTAAGATAATGATAGGTGGGTACATGTATTATTATTAGATATGATATTGCTTAACCCATTCATGCCTGGAAGTCAACATGATATTTCCAAAATAGCCAGTTGTGCTTCTGACACTACATCATGGTCTTAGCCAGCAGGGCGTCTGGGTGTATTTTTGGACACCCAAACCCTTCAAAAGCACCCCTCAGGACACCCCAAATTGTTTGTAAGGAATTTCTTAAAATGTCAATCTCAAGCATATAATTGATTTTTTGTCATCTCCATATGATTACCTTTAAATTGTATAAGGATATCATACCTTATTTTGATAAATTTGTACATGTTTATGGTTGAAATCTGAGGATATTGTGGTCCCCCTTTAAAATTTGGACGCCCAATATTTCTACAATTGCCAATTTTGGGCACCCAGTTTCTAAATCCAGGCTAAGACCATGCACTACAGGCACAAAAACACCAGATCTATGGCCCTGGAGGCATGTGGGAAAAAGGAGTAACACTTGTGATCTGGCAATCAGCCCCTTTCAGCAATTGCAAGTACTGTAAAATGGCCTATTGGCTAGTCTTACATCATGATCCTCATTATGACAAAAAGGTGATGACAAACACAATTCCAAATTCCTGTACCAGTCTGGACTAGTAGGACGACCATCTACCACCATGGACTTAGCCAGGACCCGTCCTACCTCTCTTTTGGACAGGCAGTTTCATAAAAACCTCCTTTTCGGACAGGCAAACTTTTCTATGAAGAATTTTCAATTTTGACCTTTGGAGGATAACAATCAAATATTTTCCAAACAAACCATCTTCAAGGACATAGCCAAATTGTAAATGCCCTTTTTGATGCAATAGGCTATTAAATGTAGTTGGAATAAGGATTTGAAGTAGATAAGAAGTTAAAAGTGGACGGGCAGAAATTTTGGAATTGCTGTTTTGGACAGGCATTTTTTTAAGTCCTGGCTAAGACCCTGGACCGTAACACTTAATCAGCCAGTCACTTGTACATACAACAAGTAGACTACTAGCTAGTGAGTCATAACTCATTATGACAAAAAAAGTGATGATAAACACAATTTTAAATTCCTATATACTAGTCTTGGCTAGTAGGGGCACCATCTACCACTGTATCGGTTGCCTATCTTACCTATTCTCATGCCTGGAAATAATAATAGTGCCGTCTGGACCTGTGATACCTTTGAAAATAACTTTGGAGTTAAGCATTCATTTGAAAATTATTTGAAGATAAGAGTTCAGGGCTCCTAAGTATAAAGCCCTACGTAGTTCTTGCGATGTGCTTCACAGTGCTTGTGATTTGAAAGTCCATTGTACTCCTAGCCACAAGCACCTCGCAAGCACTACGTAAAGTTTTATACTTAGGGCCCCAGAAGAACACCTCTTTGTCAAATATTTTCTGTAAAACTGTTTTTGTTAGAAAGACGTCACCAAAATAGTCCGACAGTTTTGGCTGCTACAGGCATGAAAGGGTTAAGGAAAAGTATTACTCTAATAGGTAATAACAATACTAGTGCTTGACAAGGAGCATAATCTGGACCATGGTAATGTATCTAAACATCCTGCTAAAGTAACAGGGGCCTGGGTATTATTGGCCAAGTCAAAACTAATACAGAATAGTGCCCATCTAAGTCAACAGGAATACCCAGAATCAACCCCAACAAAAAAAATACTGTATTCCTCCGAATAAGCGCATTCTTCTGATTAGCCGCACCCCAAGCTAAGAGCTTGAATGCTTCGCGCTTTTTCGCTACGCCATATCTGATTGGACTCTTAAGAGATGGCACGACAGGGACTGATAGTTATACAAGATCAATATACAGTCTGTACCAGTGAAAACATGATCAAAAACAGTCTGTGACAGTCCCACGTGTAACGGTAAGGAGCCAGGTACACAGGTAAAAGTTGACGGGCCCGTACGGCCCCGTAACGGGCCTAAACGGGCCCGTTTAGACACGGGCCCGTTACGGGCCCGTTATAACGAGCCCGTAACGGGCCCGTTTTCGATCCATCAATATATCTACATTTCAGAAAAAAAAAATGATACCAATGTCTTCCGCAGGATTTATACCATGTGACCTGTCGATACATACCCATTAAATCCTACCTCATAATGCCTTACTATAGGTTATTGAATCATGCTTTAACAAGAGTTTATTGCTTTTCATATACTTTTTAGTACTGATCTCTGACCTCTTATATAGATACCATTTGCACGCATCACAATCCCATGCTTTGTAAGTGTCAGTGCAAAATGAATAATGCTTACAATATGAAGATTCTGCTCAATTGATCATTTTGGAGATATTGAATACATAAAACATATTTTTTATAACATTTTCAAAGATTTATTTTAGAAGAAAAAAATTTATTTTTGAAAATATTTTGCTTTTTATGAAAAAAATATTGTAAAATATGTTGTAAAATATGGCCAATAGATGTCTCTGTAAACCCGTTATAACGGGCCCGTTACGGCTTGAAAACCCGTAACGGGCCCGTTACGGCTTGTTATTTTTATTTTGACGGGCCCGTAACGGGCCCGTAACGGGCCCGTTATAACGGGCCCGTTACTGACCCGTTATGACGGGCCTGTTACTGGCCCGTTATAACGGGCCCGTAACGGGTTCTGAGCCCGTAACGTTATTTTTATTTTGACGGGCCCGTAACGGGCCCGTTACTGGCCCGTTATAACGGGCCCGTAACGGGTTCTGAGCCCGTAACGGGCCCGTTACAGGCCCGTCAAAATAACGGGCCCGTACGGGCCCGTCAATTTTTACCTGTGTAGGGAATGTTCAGAAGGCCAGAAAATGTATGCGGGCCCATTTCAACATTTTTCAGAAAAAAGTGGGATTGCGCTTATTTGGGGTCTGTGCGCTTAATCGGTGGAATACGGTACTGGCCAGTTCCGAAAAGTGAGGGGGTGCCCTCAATAGGGACCTGTGGGCTTAATCGGAGGAATACAGTTAAGGAGGTTGTGGAGGTTCAGGAGGCTAGAAGAAAATGTACACTGGGTTGTATCTTCCAAAAGTTTTCAGAAAAAAGGGGGGTGTGGTTATTTGGGATCTGTGCGCTTTATCGGAGGAACACAGTACTTGTCCTGGCCAGTTCCCCTTCGTTCCGTGCTGACGCATACCTGATTCAACACGTAGCCACTGATCCAAGACAAGGGTTGAGTGTTCCACATGTAGTAGTGCAACTTCACACTTACATAAATAACTCAATACCACCCCATGTAGCGCCACAAAAAACAGCAAAATGTGCTTGTGAGCCAAGGGCGCTGATCCGAGCACTTGTAAATCAGTAGTACATAGAATACCCAGAGGTGCGAGGTATTTAGCTGGAGTATCTAGCAAATATCTAGTGTGAATTCCTTAAGTGGGAGTTGAAGGCTTCCCTAGCTAGCAGGGTCTTAGCCAGGATTTAGAAACTGGGTGCCCAATTTGGCAATTGTAAAAGATTTTGGCATCAAATTTTACATGTGAGATGACTGTATACTCAGATTTTAATCATAAAAATGCATTTACTAAATTGAAATAAGGCATAATATCATTATACAATGTTGGGTGAATGATATTGGAGGGAGAAAAATCAATTATTATACGCTTGAAATTGGTAATGTTAACTACCAAGGTTTGACTTTCCCAGGGGCCCAGGAGCATAATGCCCCTTGATTTTGCTGTGGGCCCCATTTTTTCTAACTAGGGGCCCAAAATAGTATGTATAATATCAAAAGACCTTTTTGGGCCATAGCCTGAAATCTAAATACATTCAGACCCTGAATACCAACAACTCTCTATCAAATAATTTGTGAAACAATTTCATATTTTCAGGTTATTGTCAAAAGTATCATAGATCCGGACAACAATTTCAAGAGGAGCTCTTAACCCTTAGGCCTAAAAAAAAATATTGTTTGTTTCCTGTAACACCCCAGGAAAAATTAGGGTAGGTAGGTAGGAAAATGTTTTTATTTTAAGAAATCTTTTTAGTGATAAATGGTAGCCTCACAGTTGAGCTGTTCATGTTTTTCATTCGGAATACCATGTTTTTCATTCGGAATACCATGTTTTTGATTCAAAATGTCATAAAAAGATTTCGGGTAGGGCCAAAAATATAGGGTAGGTAGGGTTACAGGAAACAAACAATTATTTTTTTTAGGCCTTATGCTGCTGGTGACTAATTTGGCTATAAACTACAAAATGATGTAAAATCTGAAAAAAATACTAAAACCCTGGTACGTATCTGAGAGTAATCAGCTAGGGCTATTCAATGAACACCAACATGATAAGGCATAGATGGTTTTTCAAAAATCTTTGCATGCGTGTGCTTTGGGCGAATGTAGTCTCAGCATTGGAAGGGTTAATAAAGGTGTTTTTTTATAGGTGAAGATGGTAACCTTCCCTTATCAATCCTCACCCTGATTTACCCCCCCCCCCCCCCCCCCATCCATTCCCCCATGGAATGCCTTACCTATTCAGCATCTGTCACTACCCCTCACCATTCATCTCCATGTAAATTCTTCCCGCCTCTAACATTTATGACCCCTTGATGCTCTGAGGGCTCTACCGGCTAGTTCAGCTAGCTCCCTGAGTTCTTCATCAGACATGCACCACTGAACTATTTCCAAGCCGCTCGCTCAAAGAACCCTTAGATTATTTGGGGTACAATTACCATCAAAATGGCCAAAGGAATTGACTTTTCGTGCCCCTCCTCCATAAGATGTATATCAAGGAGCTAGCAGGTGGTAAGACAGCCTAAAAATTTCATTGGACATTAGACATGGAGATAGTAGTAACTTATAACAAGCAAATACCCCAAGCTACTAGCAACAGCCTAGAAATTTCATTAGACATTCACAAGTGGTATAACAAAATTTATGTTTTTTCACCAAATTGGACTTAAACAACTATGTAAGGCCACTCCAATTTAATTACTTGTCTTACGAGCTTTTTTTGGAAAAAAAATTCTGTCGACTCCAAAAAAAAAGAAAAAAAGTCATCTTTGGTGTCTTACGGACGAAAGTGGTTTCGAAATTTTCTGTCAGACTCCAAAAAAAAAAAAGAAAAAGTGCAAGTTTTAAGAATATTCTTTGTAAGTGTGATTCAATCAATTACAGGAAGCTATCATTGCTGTAGTAGAGCCTCAGACTTGAGGAGGTATACCTCCCACCCTTCAGGTTACAGGGATTAATAGATTGATTGATTTTATTTAGTTGAGAATAGGTTGGTAGAAACATATCGCTACCAGTCCTAGTCGTCAGACTCTAAAAAAAAATTAAAAAATAAAAAAAGTCACATTTTTCAACTTTTTTTTTTATTCCAAAATGGCTCATTTCCTACCTCCTGAGCATGTAAGACAAGTAAATAAATTGGAGTGGCCTAAAAGTTAAGTTCAGACTCACTCTTGTAAATTTTAAAGTCAAATCTGATTGTAAAATTTTATTTTCAACCCAGTCCTAATAAAACTAACTAGGTCACAGATTTATTGGCAATTATCAAGTTTAGGGCCATGTCCAAGCTCATGAATGCATTCTCTTTACCAATACTCAGCATTGCATAAACTCAACAAACTGACCCAGTATAAATCACCATGAGTCTAATTACAATGATTGATTATTTGGGACACAAGTAATCCTCTCATATTTCAAAAAGTATCATGTACAAAATTCACTTTGTAACTTATATCCAAGGTAAAACAATGGAGTCAGATTCTTAGCTATGACTTCGAAAATGCCTTTCTAACAGTTAACCACACAATTTCTGCCCGTACAGACTTAGTCCCTGAAAAACATCCCATTTTATATTTTCAATTTAATGTGTTAACACATCTCTTTGGTATTTATCTGATCAGGGCTCCAATTATTTTCCAGGGAGTCCAATTGCATCTTCAAAAGTTGATTTAACTAATATTAAATATGTAAAGGTTTTACTTGTAAAACCAGTACATCTTTGGGCTTCCTTCAGATATTTGAAAGAGCTGAAGGAGAATTCAAAGGAGCTCTGGACTCCCGGCTCCAGCTTGAGGTTTCCCCTAAAATAAAGGACACCCAATATTATGTGCCTGCCCAGTTTAGCAAATTAAATCTACATTCATTTTAAATGAGCACACATATGTACTTTTTATTTTTGGAGACTCCAATATTCAGCTCGACCTGAAAATAATGTTTCTAAGACTTAGTGTCAAATCTAAACTGAATGCTACTGAGTTGATGTTCTGCCAGTGTATATAGGTTAAATATGATTATGAAGCTGTGTTCTACACATATACATGTAGTAGAATTGTTCCATATTTTCATACATGTATTACGCCTGTCAAAAATCATCAGATCAACTTTCAAGGAAAAATCTTTGTCCTATACCAGTGACTACGATCGAACTCTTAGAAAAAAGCTCCCAATACTAAGATATACCTTACCAACTTATAATACACAATCTGACAGCTATGGCCTATGCACTACAATCTGACACAGCTAAGCCTGTCTCAGACTCAGTGTCTGATTCCATAATTATAATCCATAGCTGTCACTTTGCCTTTGCTGATCATTATAAACAATTCTCTTAGACCCACGTCTTAAATACATCATCAAAGTGCACAGAACAGCGATGGTGACTTCTGCAGTAGTTCTGGGAAATGAAATTGTCCTAGCAGACTTCTCCACTGGCATCGGTACTGCGGTGCTACTCTACTCTCTAGTCTAGATGACTCACTCGATTATCTCTGCTTCAAATTCAATTTCCACCCTTATCTGAGACTGCTGGATAGCAGTAGCTATGGTACTCACAAAATCAGACCAATGATCAAAATTACAGCTAAAATCTCACGGTATGGGAACACATAGATCTTGGCGCCAAGTGATCTCTTCAGAGAGATAAATAGAATCAAAACATTTGTGAATCTCTGTGACTGAGAGAGGAGGGGAAGTCAACTGACAAAAACATGCTGGAAGTTGGCGCGAATACAGTCGGATAATTTTCATCCTACTCACCTGGGATGTAATACTGGGCCACCTCCGTGTCGCTCGAGGAGTCGTTTCCAAGCTCCATCGAGCTCATTTTGTATAAATCCTTATTTTCGGTCAAATCCAACAATATTATGCTCCACTCTAAAATTCCCAGATCCCATGTCGGCCATTTTTGTACGCTTCGGTCAGTCTCGGTAGTTTCCGTCACCGTTCGGCGGGATTTTGTGAGCGATAATAGGGAACGCGTTAACTCGCCGTGCAACTGACGCATACAGTCTCAACGCCGGTTTGGCACATTGGTTTCTCTCTCTCAATCCCACTGTTATCAGGAAAAAACTAGTGAAAACGTAAGGTTTCGCAATTCTGCTCGAAGTCTCAGATAAGCTAAAGCAAGAACAATTCAAGAAAAGAAGTCTATTGATCAAGGAAATTATTCAAGATGTCGATGACAAGTCCCTCACAACTCCTTCCATTAGGTAAAAATTGCTTTTGTTATGGATTCATTCAGAATTGTGGTGGGGTTTCTCCATGTGCTCGTGTCAACACACTGGTTAGCTGGTATCCGATACGAAAAAGGCCGCATTCACTTTTCAAGGCAGGGCATCTGTTCACACACTTACACTGTACAGTTTCATATGTGATTAGGTGCTTCTATCTGATCTGGGGCATAGAAGATTATGACGATTACGCCCCATGTCGAAAACACCTCAATTTTGAGCCAGCCTAGCGAACAGAAGGGAAGTGCACATCTGGGGGGAGGGGGGGGGGGGGGAGGTAAGTCGTCTATACATTCAAGCAATAAATAACTCGCCTTTACGTAGATCAATTTCAATGCGGTATAGATCGTTAGAACTGCCACAATTCATTCTACTTGTCATTTAATTTTAGTTCAAATCTGTTGCGAAATGACGATTTTGCAACAGGTTGAAATCATTTTATTGTAATTTCGGTCAATCGCTACTCATACAGTGTGGATTTCCAATGATTACGCAAAGTACAACTACAAACAAAGAAAGACGTAACGGGTAAAAAAAATTGTAACTTCGTGATTGCATTTGAAGGGGGATGCAGAATTACATCAAGCTTTGCTTTGTAGTCAATAATATTATGTCATCGATACTATCAGTATCGATGAACTGGCAAGAAATCCTTGCTGATAAATTATCAATAACTTGGACTTCCCAAGATATCGATTCATATTTTAATTAGGTTGGGTAGTGACGTGTCGTCACATTGACACATTCAAAAAATAAACACAAATGCGAGGTAACTCACTCAGTGTGATTGATAGCTTCATGACAGGACTTCGGTGGAAGCCACACCTGTAGATATGTACAATATACACATGTATGTCATTGTGTGTGTGTGGGGGGGGGGGGGGGGGGCGTCAATATCAGGGCTTGAAATCAAGATTTTATCCAGGGAGCCGGCCTAAGTCAAGTATCCCGGACCCATCCTTATAAGAAAGAAAACGAAAGAATATATAAATGAAACCTATTGAATCTGGACCCGCAGGGTTCTGACAATCTAATAGATGTATTGGCACCTCTAGAATTATGTCCCGCAGGGCCAAAACACAAATTTTGAAAAAATAGTAAGGAAAAGAAACTGACCCACAATGTCCGCCTCATACTCAATTGTTAGAAACACCAACACAATTGAAATGATTTGTAAACAGACACGCAACAATTAGACAGCATCAGCTTACTGCTTGTTGGCTGACGTCATCCATTGTCGCGTCATAAACGCACGTGCAGATTTGAAATCAACAACAAACATGGCGGACCAGCGCTACAGTCGTGAGCGTTACACAAACTTCCTTTGAATTAACTGGATTTTAAGAACTGCTGCACAGTATACATGCGGATAAACTATGGTAAGGCCCGGTGGATCAAGATTCAATTTAATTTATACTTTTTATGCATGCATGCGAGTCTATAGGTTGGGTCCGGGCCGCCGGGGTCCAGGATACTTCAGTTACGACAGTTGGCCCCTCGGTAAGTACTTAAAGCAGTTCTTTATCTGTTTATAATGTCAATTTAATGAGTTAGGGCCCTGCGGGCCAAGATTATAGAGGGCTCCTTGTACATATTACAGTGTTATGGCCCTGCGGGGCTAGATTATAGGGGGAATGAGTATATATATGGGGTCTCTCTTCCTTTATAGGGTGGGTCCGGGATACTTGACTTAGGCCAGGGAGCCCATGCATCCTCTAAAGCTACCAAGAGATGTTGTGTATAGAAACCAGTACATCTTTGGGCTCCCTGCAGAAATTTGAGGGAGCCGTAGAAGACAAGGGAGCTCCCGGCTCCCAGCACCCCCTAATTTCGAGCCCTGAATAGGTAAAAAAATCACCCCATGCGTGAACCATGACCATTCCTTATGAGCTCAATACTGGTTTTCATTCATTTTGAATTTGATTTGCTAAATCGAATCGAAGTAGCGTATCTGTAATAATCTTATAAAGTTATCAAATCAATAAGTATTTCTTATCAATGACAGCCTTACCTGGCATCTGGTCATCCTGTACTTTACAACCTCAATTCTGGTAATTAAATACCAGAATTGTTCCCAACAAAATCTTTTACGAATGTACCAGAATTGTTGGAAAAATTGTGGTAATGAAATTAAGTGTACCAAATTTTTTCATTCAGGCGATATGTCCCTGCTGCAGACTGATAAACCACTCTGGTACGTTCCGGAATTGTACAATTCTGGTACCACCAGAATTGAGGTTGTAAAGTACAAGATGACATGGCATCTGACACATACCACTTCTTCTCACATGCAATCAGGCCAGGATTCATACTTGGGCATTTGTATTTATCATGCATATTTCCAGTACGTAAATATATGCTTACTTTTGTACTGTGAAGATATTGTGGTCTCCCTGAAATTACTGGACTCCCAAGTAAAAGCGTGATATCCTTATAAATGTAATGCCTTGGGGAAACATCTGAATCCGTTCACCTGTCTCCTTCACACAGGTTACTCCTAAGAGCAATTATACATGCTACTCCAATTAACATCTAATCAGCATAATCCCCTTCTCCCAAACTACATGTACTACAACTAATCAATAGCTAGTATGGAAAAGGTATGTCCAGGGTCTTAGCCAGGATTTCAAAACAGCAATTCCAAAATTTCTTCCCGTACAGATTTAGATACTTATATACTTTATATCCTCATACCAACTACATCTAATAGCCTGAAGGATGATTTTTGAGGGTCTGGGTGTTCAAAAGGCACACATACGCCCTGCTGGCTAAGACTATGTTGGGTAGACTAGGCTCGTAGTCTCTAAAACGCTGACTTTCCCTTTTGTGATGACCAAGCAGTGTGGTGTAGTACCAGGTATGGTAGATAGATGGCACCACCTGATCCTCCTATCTCTGGAGGTTGTCATACTCAAACCGAGTCGTCTGTTCCCTTTGTGTGATAAGTATAACTAGATAGGCCACTCTGGCTAGCAAGACTATTTGATGCCTGGCAACAGAAACACGTGACAGAAAAATGACAGCCTAGAAATCTAGGCTGGATATCGAGATACTCCCTCAACGACTAGCTTTTTAAATTGCATTGTCAGAGGTTCAATATTTTCTAGTCTGTGTGACCCAAGCTTGGCTGACCAGATCACATGCCTGGTTCGAGCCATGTGATTGGATGCCATGTTTATCTCCTATAGTTCATAGGGTGAACCAGCGTGAACCACCTTTAATCGGTGGTTACAATTTTTTGAACCAAACCACGTGATTTGGTTCAAACCAGAGGCGAAACAGCTCGCCAAACGACTTTGGTTAGAACCAGATCACATGCCTGTGACGTTTCTGGTTGAACCAGGCTCACCAAAACAAGCCCCTGTCACCATTGACATCTCTCTTGTTCTTTTTTTTTTGTTTTTCACTTCATTATTTTAATTTGGTTGCTTTGCAGGGCTAGTTGATAAATGTATTGGCACCAAAAACAAAAATTCGGAAAAAAACTTTCAGACAAACAACATGCTAAAAACCTATAAAGACAACCACATACCTGACACCACTGACGTCTCTCTTGTTTGTTGTGTCGTTTGTTTAATTGTTTTAATTTCATTGTTTTGCAGAGGTGGTTAATAAATGTATTAGATCCAGAATTCCGTCTCTCTTGTTTTTTGTGTCTTTTGTTTAATTGATGTATTTTGTTGTTTTGCAGAGCTGGTTGATAGTCGTTGGCACCAAAAACAAAAATTTGAAGAAAAAAACTTTCAAAAAAACAAAAAGCAAAAAACCTTTAAAGACAACCGCAAATCTGACACCATTGACGTCTCTCTTGTTTTAGTGGCTTTTGTTTAATTGTTTTAATTTTGTTGTTTTGCAGAGCTGGTTGATAAATGTATTGGATCCAGAATCCACATCATCATGAAGAATGACGAGGAAATCGTCGGCACACTTCTCGGCTTCGATGATTTTGTGAACATGGTCCTAGAGGATGTCACAGAATAGTGAGTATATAGGATTTAATGCATTCTTTTTTAGGAGATCCCCTTGACAAGTGTCGTCTGGACCTTTGATACCTTTGAAAATAAGACTAGTCCAATTCGATTTTTGGTCAAGATTAAGGAATCGCTGACCGATCTTTGGGCAAATTTAAAAAAGATTAAAATTCCAGAATTTCTATATAAAAAAATAATAATTTCGCGCCCATGTAATTCTAACGACCCTTTATGAAAAAACTATGTACTCACCCACAAAAGGCTTTGGTTTTTACGTTTCTAGGCCACTATATTTAAAGAAAACATTAAAAATATACTTAGTTATGTGATCTCGGTCTATCGCATACATTGTCTAAACCGACAACCATTTTGGCACTGCTCCCAGGTCCACAAGCCCATAATGCATTGTGCAGGGAAGTCAACATCCTGCTTATAAAAATTATAATTATTCATAATTATTATAATTATGAATAATTATTATAATTGTCCCTAATTACCAAGAATTTATGGTACCTGCTGTGAAGGCTAATCATGCTTTGTTTTTTATATTTCTTCCAGTCAAGTCACACCGGAGGGACGGCGAGTCACAAAATTAGATCAAATCTTACTAAATGGAAACAATATCACAATGGCAAGTATTTTTATCTTAGTTTTACTTCAAAATGATGGATTTAACCATTTCACAATGAAATTTTAAAGATTTTAATTTGAGATAGTATTTGACATGGTTGACTTCTCTTTAAAAAATATAGGTCACCTGACTTCAGGGTCTTAGCCAAGATTTAGAAACTGGGTGCCCTTAATTGGCAATCGTAAAATTATTGGGTGTCCTATATTTCAAGGTAGACCTCAATATATTCAAATTACAACCATAGATATGTATTGATTTATTATAATAAGATGTAATATCCTTATACAATGCCATGGGAATTATATTAAGGTGAGAAAAAAGCCAATTATATGCTTGAAAGTGACATTTTATGAAATTACTCACAAAAACTTATGGGTGATTTTTGAGGGTCTGGGTGTCCAAATGACACCCAGACAAAGACAATGGCAAAGACAATGCCCGACTTGCCCCAGTATTACAATCCAAAAAGCACACCTGATTTGGGTGTCCTGAGGGGTGGTCTGGCTAAGACTGTGCCTACATCAGTTGAGGCGATTCGAGACATCTGACTAACCCCTGATTTCGATTCAAAACATTCATTTATGTCATCAATTTCTTTTCTTTTCTTTGTAGCTGGTACCTGGTGGAGATGGTCCTGAGTTGTAAAGGACTTAAGGAATCTTTTTGACTTGGACCTCAAACCTTATAAAAAGACTACTGAAGAAGCAGACCTAGAGAAGATCAGGGGTCCTGCCAACCACTACTTGCCCCATAGCTCGAGACTACAGAAAACTGTGTTGGGCTATGAGGATATTTGCTTTGTAGCCCGGCTGGCTTTATAAGAAAAGTGACATTTCAAGATCATGCTCAGAGGAATATCAGGAATATGAGCAGTTGAAGAACACCATTTGACACATCAGTTGTCCTTTAATAGTACTGTTCCAAAATTGGAATACAAGAGAGAAAAAAATGCTTACAACATCGAAATATAATCGTGTTTTTTTTTAAGAACTAGAGTGGGACTGCAGGATTCAGCAAAAGCTATGGCACTGAGATTTTGGGTGGGGCTTTGGCGATTTAAGAACCAGAAGTCCTGCGGTCTCCCAATTTTTAGCCGAAACTTGACCCATGAAGGATGCTACTGAAGAATCTGTCGATGTATAGAAGACTTTAATTTCCATTCTCAAGACTGCTCAACTGGTTCATGATATGATTTTTATCTTCAAGCTTGGTTTGTGTTAACTTGTTAAGCCAGTCATGCCGATAGCGCCCAAAACCGCCAGACTATTTTAGTGATATCTCTCTACCAAAAGGAATTTTCAGAAAATATTTGAAGGAGAAATGTTGAACAAAATCCAACCCACAAGTCTCCTTGAATTATTTTGTAAACTTACGCTTAATTTCAAAGTTATTTTCAAAAGTATGACAGATCCAGACGACTCTTTGCATAGATTTCCAGGCATGAATGGGTTAAAGGGCCTTTTTGACCCGGATCTCAACTCAGTGAAAAGGCTATACATAAGAAGAAGATCTGCAGAGGATGTTATTTAAACCATTATCACTCAGAGTGGCCTAAACAAGGCTGATGATTTTGGAAATATTTCATTTACAAAAGCATTTTTTGGAAAATATTTGAAGACGAAATGTTTATCAGAAGCCACAAAACAACTCGCATTCAAATTTTTTGCAAGTATTCCCTTAATTCTCAAGTTATTTTCAAAAGTATAAAAGTAGCAGACGATACTCTCTATAGGAACTCTAGGTGTGAATGGGTTAAAAATCTCCCCATGTGCAGAACATTAGATTATGATTTCCATTCTCAAATCTTTTCACCCAGTATGTGATGATATTCATCATCAAGATTCGATTTCCATGACAAGTGTCATCTGCAATCATGATAATTTTGCAAATAATTTCAAAATTAATCTACAATTAGAAAAATATTTCAAGGAGTGTTGTTCATTAGTTTTTGATAAATATTTCTCCTTCATTTTTTTTCTCATCAATTTTCACAGGTTTCTTTCAATGTTTATCTTCAGTTCATTTGTCTGACAATTTGACGTGCATATGTTTAGTAATGTTTTGACTTGAAAAACTTGAAAGAAGTGGATTTGGTAAATTGTATAGCGCCAATATCATTTTTGTAATAAAAACATTTCACACATTAAAAAGTATTTTGTGTTTGGTATTCTTTCAGGGATTTGTTGTGGCCTGGTGGTTACGATGCATGGCTCCCAGGATTGAGTCGCCGCTAGAACCTCATTAACGAGTTGGCCTGGTCGCTTTATAAATGTGCTGTGTTGTGGAGGGCTGTCTTTGGTGCTTCTGCAACTAGGATATTCCTTGGAAGTAATGATTAAGAGAAGGGAATTTCTTCACGGTTCCAGGTTTCTGTGTGGTCATGTCATGACCTTAGATGTTGTAGTCAGGCAGCTTATGTAGGAAAATAGGGGGTCCGTGGGCAACTCATGTTAGTTGTTGGAGACATAATGTTTCTAGACCAATTTTGGATGAGGACTTCAAAAAAATATGTCTCCAATTTTTTCGATAATTTTTTCAAGGTCAAATGGTCAATGTCAAAGGTCAAAATCCTTAAAATGCCTTGTTTGGACCTGTAACAAGCTGCATTTGGTAGGAAACTCAATTTTTAGGGTGACATATACTAAACAAATAAATTTCCTACACAAACATTTAGTATTTTACACAGTAAAGTTTAAATCAGGTCAATAAGTTCATTTTAAAGTAAAGGTTAAAGGTCAAATCAGTGAAAAATGCCTTGTATAGACAAGAAATGAGCTGTATTTGATAAAAGTTGGTTAGAAACCATATTTTATGATGAGACACACTTCTCCAGTAAATTTCATTAAAGTACACTTTATATATTCCACCTCAAATATTTTATCTGAGGTCAATGAGTCCATTCAAAGGTCAAGATCAACCATCAAAATGCAGGAAAATGCCTTGCATGGACCGGATACAAGCTGCATTTGATTCAATATGGTTAGAAACCAGCTGTTTAGGATGAAATGTACACTTAATACGTGAATTTCATACACACAGCTTCAGTTTTGAACTCAGTATTTTTTTAATCTGAGGTCAATAAGTACATATAAAGGTCAAAGGTCAAATCTGTGGAAATGCCTTGTATGGACACGAAATGAGCTGCATTTGATAAAAGTTGGTTAGAAACCAGATTTTATGATGTCAGATGCGATATTTTATGATGAGACACACTTTTTCAATAAATTTCATTAAAGCACACTTCATATTTTCCACCTAAAAGATTATATCTAAGGTCAACGAGTCCATTCAAAGGTCAAGATCAACAGTCAAAATGCAGGAAAATCGCTTGCACGGACCGGATACAAGCTGCATTTCATTCAATATGGTAAGAAACCAGCTGTTTAGGATAAATACACTTAATACGTGAATTTCATACATACAGCATCAGTATTTTACTCAGTAATTTTTAAATCCATGAGTACATATAAAGGTCAAGATCAAAGGTCAAATTAGTGAAAATGCCTTGTAATGACAGAAAATGAGCTGCATTTGATAAAATTAGTTAGAAACCAGATTTTATGATGTCAGATGCGATACACTTTTCAAGTAAATTTCATTACACTTCATATTTTCCACCTCAAAGATTATATGTAAGGTCAATGAGTTCATTCAAAGGTCAAGATCAACAGTCAAAATGCAGGAAAATGTCTTGCATGGACCAGAGACAAGCTGCATTTGATTCAATATGGTTAGAAACCAGCTGTTTAGGATGAAATACACTTTTCCAGTAAAACTATATCCACACACACTTAATTTTGTCCAGAGTATTGAATCAAGGGTCATAGTCCAAGTCAAATGTGAAACAACCCTGGGAAAAGACCACTATCAATCTTTTATAGATTTCATTCACTGAAGAAAAGACTTTAATTGTTATCTATGAAAAGTTTTTATATAGGAAACAAGTTCAACTTTACAATCATTCTGTATACAGTGGTGCTTGTTTCTTAAATAAAAAAAAACTTATTCATCCTAAACAGCTGGTTTCTAACCATATTGAATCAAATGCAGCTTGTCTCTGGTCCATGCAAGACATTTTCCTGCATTTTGACTGCTGATCTTGACCTTTGAATGAACTCATTGACCTTACATATAATCTTTGAGGTGGAAAATATGAAGTGTAATGAAATTTACTTGAAAAGTGTATCGCATCTGACATCATAAAATCTGGTTTCTAACTAATTTTATCAAATGCAGCTCATTTCCTGTCATTACAAGGCATTTTCACTAATTTGACCTTTGATCTTGACCTTTATATGTACTTATGGATTTAAAAATTACTGAGTAAAATACTGATGCTGTATGTATGAAATTCACGTATTAAGTGTATTTATCCTAAACAGCTGGTTTCTTACCATATTGAATGAAATGCAGCTTGTATCCGGTCCGTGCAAGCGATTTTCCTGCATTTTGACTGTTGATCTTGACCTTTGAATGGACTCGTTCACCTTAGATATAATCTTTTAGGTGGAAAATATGAAGTGTGCTTTAATGAAATTTATTGAAAAAGTGTGTCTCATCATAAAATATCGCATCTGACATCATAAAATCTGGTTTCTAACCAACTTTTATCAAATGCAGCTCATTTCGTGTCCATACAAGGCATTTCCACAGATTTGACCTTAGACCTTTATATGTACTTATTGACCTCAGATTAAAAAAATACTGAGTTCAAAACTGAAGCTGTGTGTATGAAATTCACGTATTAAGTGTAAATTTCATCCTAAACAGCTGGTTTCTAACCATATTGAATCAAATGCAGCTTGTATCCGGCCCATGCAAGGCATTTTCCTGCATTTTGACGGTTGATCTTGATCTTTGAATGGACTCATTGACCTCAGATAAAATATTTGAGGTGGAATATATAAAGTGTACTTTAATGAAATTTACTGGAGAAGTGTGTCTCATAAAATATGGTTTCTAACCAACTTTTATCAAATGCAGCTCATTTCTTGTCTATACAAGGCATTTTTCACTGATTTGACCTTTAACCTTTACTTTAAAATGTACTTATTGACCTCAGATTTAAACTTTACTGTGTAAAATACTAAATGTTTGTGTAGGAAATTTATTTGTTTAGTATATGTCACCCTAAAATCGAGTTTCTTACCAAATGCAGCTTGTTACAGGTCCAAACAAGGCATTTTAAAGATTTTGACCTTTGACATTGACCATTTGACCTTGAAAAAATTATCGAAAAAATTGGAGACATATTTTTTTGAAGTCCTCATCCAAAATTGGTCTAGAAAAATTATGTCTCCAACAATTAACATGAACTTCCCACGGAAACTACATAAGCTGCCAGACTATTGAGAGCGACGTAAAAAAACAAACATTTCTTCCGTCATTCACAGTGTGAATATAATGCTTCAGCAAAATGAGTTTTTGTACCTATGTTTTATTCTTTCAAAATATTAAACTTTGCATATTTTACTTTTCTGCCCGTACAAATTAGTAAGTTCAGTTAAATATTATCTCTCTGTCTGTCAAAAATGTTAGAATGATATTGAAATATCTTTCCCATATATTTAGGCAATGTCATTTTATAGATTTTGAATTGTTTCAATTGTTTTTTGAATTTTTGAAGTTGTAATTGGCAGAGGAAACTGTAGTACCCGGCGAAAACCACAGCCTTGCCCAAAATCACTAATAACTTTCTCACGTGCCCTGACTGGTATTCAATGTTGAGAGACAGCTGGTGCTTAGTTGCAGTGCCTTAGACCACACAGCCACCAGGGCAGTCCCCTGCACACATTAGGCCTATAAAAAAGTTGTTTGTTTCCTGTAACCCTACCCTAACAATTTTTTATTAAAAAAAACTCCCTACCCTAAAGTTTTTTCTGCCATCCCAACTCCATATCAAGGTAAAACATGCATAAAACACACATTTTTGAACAAAAAAAATAATGCAAAATTTTTTTTTGACAACCTACCTACCCTATTTTTTTTCAGACCGTAACAGGAAACAAACAATATTTTTTTTCTTGGCCTTATATAATATAATGGTAGTTCACGTTATTTCCCACATGATCTGATTGCAACCATAGAAATAAAATCATCAGGAGTCAAGTTTACTATTAACCCTTCCAATGCTGGGGATACTTTCGTCCAAATCACAACAACACAAAGATTTTTGAATACCATCTTACACAGGTAAAAATTGACGGGCCCGTCAACCCGTTATAACGTGTCCGTAACGGGCCCGTTACGAGCCCTTATAAATAATAAAAATAATGGGACCGTTACTGGTTTTCAAGCCGTGAAATGTCGATATATTGAGGGATCGAAAAACGGGCCCGTTTGGACACGGGGCCGTACGGGCCCGTGAACTTTTACCTGTGTAACCCTGTCATGTTGGTATTCGTTGGATAGCTCGCGCTGAGTTCTCTCAGACGAGCACCCATGTCCCAGGATTTCAGCCTTTTCTTCTAGTTTTTTTGCATAATTTTGTATCGCCCAAATTATCCAGCAGCAGCATAATAACGCCATGTGAAATCAAATGTATTCGTAGACCATATATGTGCCAGCAACATTTTTCCACCAACTGTAATTGGTACAAATTGGTGCAAATGTATCGAAACTTTTTGATTTTGAGATGTGGTGTACACCTCAGTTGGCATGCTAATTCACTATAGGCCTCCCACAGCTAATAACATGTCTTATATATTGCAGAGTATACATTCCATGGAACGTGGATCTTACGGAACGGACCATTTGATAATTTGAGGGGGGGAGGGAGGGGGGGCTATTCTTTTTTAGGAAAAAAGTTTTCTGACCCTATAAAAAATCAAGAAAAATATTCTGGGACTGGAATGTTAGAAGATAGTATTCTGGCCCTGAAAATTGAGAATTTCTGGCTATGCCAAAGGAGGGTAACCAGGTCAAAAAAAAAACCTCCACCCCGCTGACCCATAATTATCAGATGGTTTATCCCACATATCAATAAAATTAAAAGGAATCTAACAAGTATATGAGCCTATTTTATTGCAGCTAAGTTAAATTGCCATAACAAGTAAAAATAGATGAATAAAAATAAAGCTTAATATTTGTGATTTCTGATGATTTTGCCCCGCTCTGCTCTACTGGTTCCTGATGGTCAGGTGATCGCTTGTGGCTCAGGTAGCAGATAGGTAATGGTCTTGCATTCCTAGGCTCACTCGTATGTCCCAGCTCTGAAAACAAAACAAAATAATGAAAAGTAATGATAATAATGAAGGTTATGTTTATAATAATAATAATAATAAAAATAATAATGATAATTATGAAAGTAGTGATAATGATAATAATAGTGATAACACTGATGATAATGATAATAGTAATTGTAATAATGATAATGATTGTTAATGTAAATAATGATAATAAAAGTAATAATGATAATAATTATTAATAACAAATACTAATGATAATGATTTTAATAAAAATGATAATAATTATTAATAAAAGTTATAATAATAACAATATTAATGATAATAATGATAATAGTAATAAGTATAATGATAATGATGATGAAGATAACAATACAAGGAAAATTAATAGTAATTATTGAGTTATTGCAAATAAGTTTCTGGGCCTTTCCCATGTAACATCTTATAAAAGTGTGTGAGATTGACAGAGGGATGATAAAAACGGAACATATATAGAGCTCATATCCTTATTTCAGGCACATCATACATGAATTGAAATAAGTTAGCAAAACTAGCATACTGGGATGTATATAATGCTTAAAAAGTGACTAAAAATGTCCTTGCATTTCTAAAAAAATTCTAAATGAGCATTTTATACATGGAGGGTTTCAGTATCTCACTATTTCTAAAGATTAAATAAAAAACAACTTACAAACACCCTCCGCGACTGAAAGAGAAAAGAAATATGTTTTTACCTTCAGTAAAAATATACTGACACCTATATGCTGTTAGTAGATTTTTTTAAACCAAGAACTAAGGCTTGGGAAACTCAGAAAACTCAGCAATGCAGATCCAGACAACATCATCTGAAGGAAATCTTTAAGCATTAATGGGTTAAAGTGATTTTTCAAATTATACAGGGTTATACATCTGTACTCTTATCTACAATTTTTCTCCAAATAGTTTGCAAATTTATGCATCATTCCAAAGTTCCTTTCAAAAGTATGACAGGTTGAGACTTAGATAAATAAAAACAAGTGGATATGAAACCAGCCGGTCACCCTGAACAGGTTAGCCTCAACTGGGTGTAATCTAATAGCTCACAATTTGTGCTCTGCGCATGTTCAGTTGATGCTGGCAATCAGGTTTCTCTGTACAGGTGAACTTGGATATGACAGACTCAGTGGGACCAGGAAAATTGGTCCGTCATATGCAAAATCCGTCATACGCATATGATGGACTTAGTCTTAGTGTGTATCTTATTGCATTGGGGACCTCAGTTGATCTCTATATAAAAGTCAAAACAGCGAAAGAATATGCCTGGCTGGACTTTTATTATACATTTATTTGTCTGCTGAGAAATACCAGACAATGTTAACTGAGTTCTGTCTGGCCGAACGTAACTCAGCACATGTGTTAGTCTCGGCGAGAATAAGCCGACTGCTAGAAACTTGTTTGTCCGTCATACACAATGCTAATTACATAGTAAATAGCATCGTGTGTGCCGTGATATTGGTCCGTGGTAGCCGAGTTCCGGCATACGGAATCCGTCCTATGCATGGTCCAATACATGTAGTTAATATGTATGGGACTGGGACCAAGCATATCGTCCGTCATAGCCAAAAGTCTGTCATACAGTGGTCCGTCATATCCAAGTTCACCTGTAATGTAAATGATACGAGAGCCCTGAGTCACTCAATCACCAATCAGATTGGTCCTTGTTCCCATGTGACCTCATGCTGATGCCAGATCAGTGACCCCTGGCATGAGTCCAGCCCTTCACTCTAGCGCATATAGTAACTGGTCTTTTGCTACATATCCATTCTTTTCCTCATCTAAGGTTCAAACGACACTGGTCAAGTAAATCTTAACCCATTAACACTCAGACCAGCCAAAACAGGCCTGACAAATTTGGAAATATATTACCTACAAAAGCATTTTCTGGAAAACATATGAAGGAGAAATGTTTATCAGAAGCCAAACTACAACTCTCCTTCAAATATTTTGTGAACTTTCGCTTTGTTCTCAAGTTATTTTTAAAAGTATGAAAGTAGCAGACGTTAGGTTCTAGTGGAGATCTAAGTGTGAATGGGTAAAGGGATGAATGAGTTGGATAATAATGATATGTCAACGAGTTCTTTACCTTCCTCGCAGACCATCTTGGCGATATCGCCGCTGATTTTCACCAGGTTCTCGAAGTTCTTTACTCCTACCAGCTTTTTCCTGTCATTTGCAACCAAACTCAACAGTTGTGATTTAGAGTAGCCTTTACCAATGCCAATCGCGAAGAGTTTCACTGAAATGAGAGAAAATGATATGAAAAGAGCTCAATTCTTCACATTTTGAACTCCTCTTATGTAAAAAAAAAACTACATTTTTTCACTTTTTTTTTGTTTTGTTTTGTTTTGTTTTTGCATTTTTATTCATAACTTTTTAGGAGTTTTCACCAGTATTCCCCCAATAATTTTCTGAGTTATCAATTACTACAAGTACATGTATTAATCAATGGGTTATAGCAGGAAGTTTAGACTAAAGGGAGTTGTCACTCAGATAGAGCCCTATGGTGAGATCTATCAAACCATTGGTCAATGCATTCTGAGTAATTGCAATCCCGCAGCAAACAAACAGTATGTGAACAAAGCCAGAGTAGAACAGACATGCTTGTACAAGCTCTGTCAAGCTGTTTCCTAAAAACGGATTATTTATACATTTTTGGAGCACAGGAGCCATAAAAGCAATCTATTAGCTAAGGACATAATTTATCTTATTTTTCTTGAAAGAAAAATAACTGTACAGAAAAGAAAAAACAACTTGGTTACTTCTGCCCCAGATAGCTATATTATACACTGTAACCTACATTCAAGCAGCTTGAATGAAAATATCTAAAATGGTCAGTCATTTTCCTAATGTGTTTCCTTTTATAATGATGTAAAACTTCATAAATTGAAAAGTTGGAATTATGGTTTAGTAGATGGAAAGGTTTAAAAAGCAAACAAATCATGCTAAGTATTTTATAGGAATTTTTCAAATCAGGGATGCAGGTGGGTTTGTGGAAAGTCAGCCTTTTTTTTAATGGAAGCTTTATTCAAACCCCTTGTAAACTTTGTTCAAATACTCCTTAGTTTGTTGTATAATTGCTTTCAAAAAAATGTAAGAGGATAGCAGACCTAGTAATCCTAATTTAAAAAAAAAATTTGTGCATGACTTGAGACTATTTAGTTGATTCTGATTTTTTTTTTAATGAAGTGTGTAACAGATAGGACTGCTTGAGTGGCGGCCATTTTGATAGCTGACTCTTTGTTAAACATTGACAACTATGGCCGATTTCTCTTTTCCCTTTCATTGAAGGGCCTTGAGAGTATTTTGAATGTACAGTAGGCTTGGTAACCATGGTTTTGAAGTATGTTTCATACCCCAACTAGCCAACCATACTTCTGTAGGAATATTTTAATTTGAGGGTATATTTAGTAAAATCCATATGGAGCCATGTTGTATATATAAGATGCAGACACACTTGCTTCTAACTGTAAAGGAAGGAGATAATGTTATTTTAGTTTTGGGGAAAAGACAAATCAGCTAAAACCATTTAAATTTCAGGTAAAACTACTTAACCATTTACAATGCAGGGTGAATCCATGTGTTTACAGGGAAGAAAAGGGGGACAATGACAATCCTTATTGCTATTAACTATAATATCAATGAATACATGAATTACTATTCCATACAGACATGGGGTCAATTACTTTTGAAAGTAATATATTACAATTACCTTCTATTGGCCCTATTACAATTACAATTACTTTTGAAAATCACTATCACTATTACAATTACAATTACTTTTGAAATGTAATATATTACAATTACTTATTACTTTTCTAGTTGTGGATGAACGTCACCCTTTGTCAAATTGTCATAACTTATCTTTTATTCAGTCCATAGCACATATATATACATAAGGTGGACAGTGCTTTGTTTAAATACCTTGCATACAAGAAAATATGTTCACTTTACACAGGAGATCATCTAATAAAAGGTTCATCTGATTATAAGGTACTGATTAACGAAGGCAAACATGGGGTGTCCTAGTATTTAAGTCCTGGAGCAAAGACTGATGCACAAATCCATCAGTTATTCAGTATAGAAAAAATGTGAGGAAAGAACCCGGGTGTTTGATCCCCTTGCATTCACATGGTTTAGAAAATGTTCCCCTAGGTCTGCTATACATTTGACAATAAGAGAGTACATGTAGCTTAAGGCAGGCTTCTTGAAAACTTAAAGCCTACAGAGGTAGAGATATTGAAAAATACCAAACCCACAATACTTAATACAGTATAATATGATAATGTGATAAACAACTCACTGACCCCAGAAGCCTTTTAAATGAGCATAACATTTGGTCTCCTTGAGTTCAGAGTATGCTCCAAAATCCTCATGTACATGTATGTGCAGGTGAGGATTGACAGTGTGTGTAGCTACAGGAAGTAACAATTGCAATTGGAATCACCTGGGGTTTCATTGACCTAGATCATTCATGGAAATGATGATACTCCTTAGTCTTGAAGTCAACGAGTTCCAACTGGAAGTCCACATATAATTATTCATATCTTATAATAACTATTTGTCACATACATATAGTCAGAAATAGGCTGGAATGTATGTTGAGAAAGTTCCATTGGGAAAACATTGCTTGTAAGAGACCATCTAGTCAATCTAGTATTAAATAACACAATATGACGATGGGATCATTACAAAATCACCATGATTAGAGCATAACTGCTGAAATGTGCTTAATGGCAGCTATGCTTATCTTCATCAAATTGCAATTAAATCAACTTCCCTTGGCCTCTGACCTAGATTGATGTACCTATAGACACAATACCTCTTTAGGAGACAGAGTGAATAAATTCTACTGCCGTTCAGATGATTCACAAAACCTTTTCCCAGACTTATCACTGAAATCAATCCTTCTAATTCAAGGTATTTGAGACAAGGAGTGACATGAAGGAGTCATATGGAAAAGTGACTTGTTTACTGTACAGTTGATTTTTTGGTCATAAATGGGAAAAGTAATAGAAAATTACTTATTACTCTTGGGGCCAGTCTATTATAATTACTAATTACTTGAAGATTTTGACTATCTATTACTTATCACAGGCTATTACTTTGAAGCCTGTAGCCACTCACCACAGTGACTGGTCAAAACAAGTGGTAGCTACCCAGCCATGCATAGCAGTGACCATGCATGCGGCTGCAATCCACTGGCAGGCGAGTCTAGCCTGTGCAGCCGGTTTTTAATTGATATAAGCACTGGCAAGTCAGTCTATTATATGCTGCAAGACTGTTATCAGCTGTGCTGCAAGTGCCACCCAGTTCTAGAGATGGCACTCATTTCAGCTTTCTTTCTGGTCCCTCTATTCTAAAGTTCCTGGTTATAGATATTGGATTCATAGGCTAAAACTTGTCGATCTCTAGAAAAATAATAGGGGATCTAGAAAATGGTCCAATACTGAACTCAATTATTCTCATCACTAAAAAAGTTATTTATGACTCGTTCAAGAAGGACAAAATACCATCAATTTTTCAAATAAAAAGTGAAGTTAAAAACCATTACTACTTAGAAAAATTCACGCACAGAAATAATGGTAAAATTCAACTGTTTGAGAAAAAAGGCACTTTTTGACATAAGCATATGAGAATGCTTGAGTTCATTTTTATATATATTCCTAAAGCATATTTAAACAATATATATTACAATATTCTGTATATTTGCTGTACTATAAAAGTACTTTTGACACAACTTTTGCAAAAACTACATATGTACAATTGTTAATAATATATTTGGTATTTATTGTATGTCACTACAATACATTATCCCGCTATACTGCGAGGCTACATCTATTTTGTATCACACTGTCATTCCATGCGGTTGAATAAAAATGTTTTGAAAAATAAAAAAAGTACGTGTATTTCAAGCATGTTCTGTTCTCAATATGGTAGTGTAGTTAGAGTCCCTTTCAAAGCTGATCACTGACAGTAATAAATAGAATATTACACTCACCACCTTTATTTCTCAGTGAAGCCGCACTCTTTCCAGCACTCGTTGGACTTTGTGCGTAGCCATCAGTGAGCATGATGGCGACTTTGGTGACCTTTCGCGCACCTTTGCCATATAGCTAAAATGGGATGTACATACTCATACACAAACACATATAGACGCACACACACAGCTATATATTTATATATATATATATATATATATATATATATATATATATATATATATATATATATATATATATATATATATATATGTATATATATATATATATATATATATATATATATATATATATATATATATATATATATATATATATATATATATACATGTATATATGTGTGTGTGTATATGTATATATGTGTGTGTGTATAAACGTATATATATATATATATATATATATATATATATATATATATATATATATATATATATATATATATATATATATATATATATATATATACACTTATTTATAAGTAAGTAACCATGGAATATATATTCAAAACATTAAAACACAGTTATGATGAACTGTTGATTAAAGCGGGCGACATTTGTGTGTGGGCAGCAAAGATACTAGACAATAAATCCGAACTACTTTACATATAAGATTCAATTGAAGAAGAAATATTAACACAATGGCAACTTTTAAAAAATGCCATTAATGGATGCTTCATTAAAACTACTTTTTTTCTGCAGCACATACTTTCTTCCCATTTGACTACGTTTTACATTGCTAAACGATTGCTCTTGCATCCTTCGGCCTTATTGTATGGGGCGCCGTTTGTAACATGCACACTTTTGTTGACAGAAGCAAATTTTGTCCAACAAAAGTCACTTTTGTCTGACAAAAGTACTTTTGTCTATGACAAAAGTAATTTTGTCTAAGACAAAATTACTTTTGTCAGACAAAAGTTGAATTTGTCAGACAAAAGTTGATTTTGTCAGACAAAAGTTGATTTCGTCAGACAAAAGTAATTTTGTCATAGACAAAATTACTTTTGTCTGACAAAAGCAATTTTGTCTTGACAAAATTTGCTTCTGTCAACAAAAGTAATTTTGTCATAGACAAAATTACTTTTGTCGAGACAAAATTACTTTTGTGTTACACTTGGCGAGAGCACTCGCCAAGTGTAACATTCAGAATTCTGTCCTAGTGCCTTGCATCGGTTATAGATGGCGTTGTACGTCCACCTATAGACTGGTTGAAGCACTCGCATTCGATACACCATGCAGTTATCGTTGGGCTGGTACCAGGTCCGTGTCCAACGCTCGATCGGGATGCAGATGCTGCAGCCCGATCGAGAAAATATACATTTCAGAAAATATACATTTCCTGCCTGTATTTTGAACATGTGCAGATTTGGGCCATAACACAGTAAGTCCAACTGGAGGCTGTGACCTTATTTCGCAACCTCTGCATGGCCTACATGCATAACTTAGTCTAGGGGCCCCTTAAGTCAATGAAGAACTACGAAGTGTAAGCTTACACTCGTGATGGGGCCTTTACAAGCTCAAAATACAGGCAGGAAACAAATATTATGTAAAAGTCTTCAAAGCATCTCGATCGGGCTGCAGTATCTAGAACGAGATACTGCATCTCGATCGAGCGTTGGAGATGCTGCAACTCGTCTATTCGATCATGCACGCCGCCTGCCATCGCTGCACAACACTAGGACAAAATTACTTTTGTCGACAGAAGTAATTCTGTCGAGACAGAATTCCTTTTGTCGAAACAGAATTACCTTTGTCAACAAAAGTAACTTTTGTTGAACAAAAGTACTTTTGTCGTGACAAAATTTGCTTTTGTCAAAAAAAGTAACTTTTGTTAGACAAAAGTAATTCTGTCTAGACAAAATTACTTTTGTGATACACATGGCATAACCACTCGCCAAATGTCACATTTTGGACTTCTGTCTAGACAAAATTGCTTCTGTCGACAAAAGTGTGCATGTTACAAACGGCGCCCCATATTATTGTAGCATGTGCCTTATTGGGTGATATTGATAGGGTGTGGCGTGTACTTAATGAATTGTTTGAAGATCCAAATATGGTCATTTTATCCATACAGTGCAGACATTTAATTCTTCCACCTGTCGGCTGTTCGTCTGTCAGTTCCTGGTTGTACAAACATGACAAACCTTTCAAAGAAATAAGCCAAGCGCATCAATGACCCACGTAGCTTGCAAAATCAAAGCTGCGTTCAGATGTGAGGTCAGGGACATGTGGTCGCATCCTAGTTTAAATTTCTATGCTGCCATATGTATTTTTACTCTCATGTTTTTTTTCTGTTAGCAGGCACCAGGTAGGTAGCCAGATACATGTAGGAGGACCAGGTGGTGCCATCTATACACCATACCTGGTACTACAGGACACTGCTTGGTCAGCAAAGAATGGAATGGCAACTTTTTAAGGACTATGCACCTTGTCTAGTTGCATTCATTATCGTTGGTAATCGGGGTTGAGGTGGTGTAATATTCCCAGGCTCCCAGGGGGGGGGGGGGCACTTGGGTATTTAGGGGAGCGCATACGCTCGTTATCAATATTAAAAAATACCCCTAAAGCACTGATTTCTGGACAAAAAGCAACCTTATTTTGATGAAAACGCTGATTTTTTCCACTAAATATATTTTATAATCCTCTGCGTGTTTAGCGGAAGCAAGTTTCGGCAGCAAACTGGGAAGCCCAGTCCCTTCGGGAGTCACTCGGCGTCAGAGCCGCGTATATTTCGTGGATTGTAAGGTGATTTCGACCCCCAAAAAAGTACCCTTCTTTTACAAAATCGCGGACATGCGGAGGTCTTAAAAAAAGACCCCTTCTTCCGCGAAATGTGTAACGCGGGTGCGGCCCCCCTCTGTACCTGAGTGCCCATCCCCCCCCCCCCCCCCCCCCCCCCGGGCACAGGCTGCCCGACATAAAGTGCAGGAATTAAATGCAGACTATATGGAACTAAAAACAATTCTCTATGCTCATTGTGAATGTTTTTTTTTTCTTCAATGAGTTTCTCTGCCCCCTAGTAAAGAAAATAACTTCACTTACCACGGTGTCTGCAGCCTTGAAAGCTTCTGTCATAGCGGTACCGCCCTTTAGGTATGGAATCTTTGCAACAGCCGACTTCAAGCTGGACTTGGTTTTGTAGGTGTTCAGATAAGCCTCGATTTTAGCGTTCGATGCAAAGTTGATAAGTCCAAATTGTGTGCTGGAAATAGAGAGAAAGAACTGTGTCTTTATGGCACAAACACACACACACAGTAACACACAAACACAAACACAAACACACACACAAACAGTCACACACAGTAACACACACACAAACACACACACAAACAGTCACACACAGTAACACACACACAAACACACACACACAGTAACACACACAAACACACACACAAACACACACACACAGTAACACACACACAAACACACACACACAGTAACACACACACAAAAACACACACACAGTAACACACACACAAACACACACAAACACAGTAACACACACACAAACACACACACACAGTAACACACACACAAACACACATACAAACACACACACACAGTAACACACACACACAAACACACACACACACACACACACACACACACACACACACACACAACTCTGACATTACCGTAACCTAACCCTTACCCTAACCCAAACCCAGATCAGACCAAAACATAATAACATTTGTAAAAACAGAGTGCGATCGATCTCACCACTGAAGCACCCATGTTTCAGTGACCACTATCATTTTAGTTATGGAGGTGATCTCACAACTCAGTAATACGTATGCCCGCTAAGGCACGTACACACACGCGCGCGCGCGCGCCCGCTCATACACTTACGCATACAAATATATACGCGCACGCACACACACAAAATATTTTAGTTTAAAATGTCCGAAATCACACCTTATATTTTTTCCATATTGTACACATCTAAAACGTTTCTTTTTTTTTAGATCCTCAAATAACACCGTACATGCAACTTTGACTACTTTTTGGATGCTGTTCATTTATCAGCATTATAATTTCAACATATCTGGGAGGTTTAAAGTCTTTAACTTTAAAGTAAGACTTAGAGATTCGTCACCAAATTAATTAAATCACTTCAATTAAGTATAGCTTGAGTAAAATGACACAGCACAACGAACACAGTTGATTTGAAAATAATGCCGACATATAAGAAGCACAACTTTCTGTCATTTATATCTTGAAATGCCCAAAATCACATCCGTGTGTTTGACTATTTATGAATAATCGTTATAAAGAACCTTAAATTGGTTCCAAGACTTTAACTGCGACGATTTGAATAAGCAGCCATATACATATGTAAGCATGTATGTATGTAAATGTGTATGTGTGTGTGAGAGAGAGAGGCTTTATCGAACTGACCAGAAGAGGGAAGACTGGTCCTACATTGATACTTAATCATTACGCATGTAATGATAACATAAACAACTTTCACAGCATCAACAATAACAATACACAACAACAAACGAGTTAAATAATGAAAATTGTTGATGACAGTTAAAGAATTTTAGAAGATACTATTGGAGATATACCCAGATTTGGCAGCGCCTCCAATGGTGAATTTTTCGATCAATTTTCCGACTGCGTCTTTTTCCAATTTGAAGTTGTCCTTTCCTACGCTAAGCGAGGCATCTAGCATTATCACAACGTCTGATGGCGTGGCGGCGCACCCTGAAAAAAACAGCATCTTGAGACGTAACCCTTATGCTGGTGGTGGCTAATTGTGCCAGTACAAAACGATGCAAAAAACTAAAAATGAGTACTCGGCGAGGGCTATCCAATGAATACCAACATGACAGGGTTTGGGTGGTTTTCAAGAATAATTGCGTCCTTGTACTTGGGACAAAAGTAACCTCAACATTTGAAAGGTTAACAGGTTCTACCCTTTTTATATTTGAACTAGGTGTCTTAAAGCTTACTTCTGGGAATCAAAGTACTACATAGCGCTTCATCGCTCACACAGGACTGTAGATAGGACAGACGTGCAAATCCTCTAAATATATCCCTTGTAACATGATGACTGATTTTATTCAGCTTGCATCATCAGGTAAGGGTAGTTTTATATTTAATTTCGACATACCATACCATGGGTATCCACAGCACTTATTCCCATGCTTATTTTTATGAGAAACATTATCCAAATACCCCTATTCTCGATGAATGAGCCCGCATCTATATTTGCATATAAAATGTCCAAAAACCAGTCCCATAACTGGTAACAAAATGTCCAAACATGAGAAAAGAGAGAATTCATAAATCTCTACGTGGTGGTAAATGTGACAATATACGGTAATCAAATATCTATTTGAGTTCATTGTCTGAAGAAATTTTACAGTGTCCTTTATCCGCTTTTGGTTTGTTTGTGAGCCAACCCATGATAGTCGCAACTTTGTCTAAATATGGGAGAGAAAGTGATGATAATCGAAATTTCAAAGTTGTGACACTCACCACCACTTTCTGAGTAAAAGTACTAGTTTTTTAAAAATCTTTTTTATGGTAATCACATGCATTTTTCTTTCTTATGGTATTGGACTATTGAAAATGATCTTTTAGTAGTCTGATTTATATTTTGTGTGATATTCGCGGTCATCTTTTTGGTAAAGGACTATTAATATTGATATTGTGATAATCTGATTTCTATTTACTTATCTCAAGGTCAAATAAGGGTCAAATGGCTGTAACGATAGGCATTTCTTTAATATACATTCTTTTAGTCAATTTTTGTGGCTATCCTCTACATTTAGAACCAACATTATTCAGCTCCCAGCACCAGAGTTAATATTAAAATTGTCATTTATAGCACTATTTCCATTAAAATAGAATAAGAAGGAATGTGCACATGTGATCGCCATAGAAAAAAGATCACTTTTACTTAGAAAAAGCAAAATCTTTTTCAACTTTTTGACCATGAAATAACCTTGAATTCCACACAAAAGAGAAATCAGATTACTGAAATAATCACTTTCAATAGCCCAATACCAATAAAAGAAGAATGCATGTGATTGCTATAAAGATATATATTTAAAAAATTTAGTACGTTCACCCAGAAAAAGCCTATTTTCGACTCTTTGAAACCCTTTTCATCCTTGAAATGACCTTGAATATCTCACAAAATAGATAGCAGATTACTACAAGACCAATACTAATTGTCCCAATACCGATAACAGAAGAATGTATGTGACTGTCGTAAGATATATATCAAAAGCCTAGTACTTTAACTCGGAAAAAAGCCCATATTTCAACTTTCGGACCCGTTTCATGACCTTGAAATAACTTTGAACATCCCACAAAGTAGATAGCAGATTACTACCAGACCAACATCAATTGTCTAGTATTGAAAAAAGAAGAATGCAAGTGATTGCTTTAAAGATATATTATAAACTTAGTACTTTTACTTAGAAAAAGCCAATTTTTCAACAGAAATCATGATATTACTAGATCAATACCAATTATCCAATACCAAAGAAAAGAAGTATGCATATGATTCTCATAGAAACATATGAAAAATAAATTCGGTATACTCAGTAAAAGCCCATTTTTTCAATTATTTGACCCCTATTTGACCATGAGATGACCTTGAATATCACACAAACAAAAGAATATTTACCACAAGGTCAATATTGATATTTCTATACATATGAAATATGAATGTTTGTGATTGCAGCAAAGAAACATTGAATTGAAGTACATTTACTGAGAAAAAGTCTATCTTTAAAAATTTGACCTTCAACTGACCTCTAAATCATATACCGTCACGTTTTCAGTCCGGCAGACAGGTGTTTTTTAATAATGGAGGGATGAACTAAATGTTGGAAGGGTCCATTGCTTTTACCCTCCCAGATCATTACCAATAGTCCAATACCATAAGAAAGATTAATGCATGTGATTACCATAAATAATACTAAAAAACTAGTACTTTTACAACAGAAAAAAAACCATTTTTTCAACTTTTTTTGCCCTTATTGATCTTGAAGTGACCTTGAATATCAACCAAAGAGAAATCAAATACCTACAAGATCGATTTCAATAGTCCAATGCCCTAAGAAGAAGAATGCATGTGATTCCCCTAAAATTATGCTAAAAACTTAGTATTTATACCTAGAAAAGAGTTCATTATTCAACGTTTCAACATGTTTTTGACATTGAAATGACTTTGAACATCTCCCAAGAGAGAAATCAGGCTTCTACAAGATCAATACTAATAATCTAATACCAAAAAATGAAGAATGCATAAGATTGTCATAGAAATAGATTAGAAATTTAGTACTTTTACTCAGAAAAAGCCCATTTTTCAATTATTTGACCCCTATTGGACCTTGAGATGACCTTGAATATCACACAAACATAGAAATACATTACGACAAGGTCAATATCGATATATCTTTACATATGAAATAAGAATGTTTGTGATTGCAGCAAAGAAACATTGAATAGATACATATACTGAGAAAAAAGCCTATTTTTAAGAGTTTGACCTTCAAATGACCTTTAAATCATAAACCGTCACTTTTGTAGTCCGGCAGACAGGTGTGTTTTAATACTGGAGGGATGTACTAAATATTAGAAGGGTCCATTGCTTTTACGCTCTCGGGTGCCAACAACTCTAAATTTAAGGCCCTTTTTTCAGTTGGCTCCCTGACAGTCCGTGAGCTGACGTTCTAAACCCTTCCCCCCCTGGGGAATTCGGAGACCTATATTTCCAAAGACCTTATACCCTCAGCTGTTCAGATCAGCTTGTCTGCACTTTTATCGCGGGTGCGTTTGCCCCTGGAGGGCCAATTGAAGGTCGGTATCTCCCTCATTTTAGGGGTGGGGGTGACATTTTCTAAGTGGGGGTGGTATGGACACTTGCAATTATCTGGGATACTCCAAATTTGTTGTGCTGGTCAAGTGATCAACAGGTTCAATTACCAAAAACCTTTCAGAAGCACTGTATTCCTATCCATGGAAAAAAAACGTCTCAAAAAATGCCATTTTTTTGCAGTTTTTTTGAAAATTTTCACAAACTTTTAAGTTTTTAGTAGTCAAATGTTAAAACCACACACCGGCATTGACTTACTACAATTATTGTAGTATAACTACATTTTGAGACCTTTGGCCTTCTAGATTATCTTCTAAATAGGGTTGAACTGAAATAAAACAATTGATAAGTATCCAGTTATG
>CAWWDR010001159.1:17500-32082 GCA_963942565.1 Maea johnstoni | reverse complement strand
AACAATCATATATGATCTTACTTTATTCATGATAGAGTTGGTTTGACCCAGGAGATAAACTTCCAAGTTCGCAAGTTTGATTCTTTTTCGTTCTTAGGTTTTCTTCTATGTTCTTCCCGCACTTGTCAGATCATACTAAAATCCTACTAATTATCATACTGAAATATGAGTATGACCTCTTATTTTCGTCAAATTGATATTAAGCAAACAATAAAATGTAATATATGTATGTATGTATGTATGTATGTATGTATGTATGTATGTATGATAATAATAATTTAATAATTGATTTTTGATATAGCTCCCTTTCAAAAGCACTTTAAAGAAATTATGTATGTATGTACGTATGTATGTATGTTTATCAACTGAGAAGCATGTGTTTTTAGAAATAAAAAATCTTATTTTTGAAGATAAAAAATCTTATTATAGATGTAAACAATGAATATAATGAATGTACCTCCTAATGCATCTTCTATATCTTTCATGCTTGGCTGCTGGTTGTTTCTGATGAGAGTATACATTGACATCACCATTCCGGGCGTGCAGAAACCACACTGGATACCGTGGGACTTAGCAATCATCTCCTGACAATATGCATTGGAGGTTATGCTGTGCATTTCATAGTAGTAGTAGAAGTACATGTATTCGCTGTAAGCATGTATGTTACAAAAGTGTACATCAACTAGGGCAACAAAACAAAAAATCCGAAACTAGATACACAGAAACTATAAATCATCTTGCATGCTTACTATAGTTGGTTTGCATAGCAGGGCTTGGGCTCTTGAGAAAGAGAGTATATGATGTCCTCACTACTCCTGCTACACTTATTCGTATGTCGCTTAAGCTTTAGAAAAGCCTAGGGAGTAGGCTAGGAACTCGCGCTTTAAATGAAATTACAATTTTACATCCGCAAAAACATGAAGCGAGGATAGGATCTAAAACTATACTCCTTCCTCGAGTTCAGTACATAATATAACATCTGTGCATTATACTTACAGGAGATAGACCACATGAGGAACATATCATAATCTATACGTCATTCTTTACGTAATCTACTCAAGGTAGTCTAATATTCGCATGTTTGCGTTCGGGGAGATCCGCTTTAACCTAACTGTAACGCAAATATAAACACTTGTGAATGGGCCTGTGCTTTTGCTCGTTAATATATTGTGAAGCTAAACAATTGTGATGGAAAGCCAGCTATGACGTAGCCGGGGCCGACTCTAATACTCATTTTATATATTGACGCTATTTGGTTCATACCAAATAGTCTATAGCATAAATATAAGGGTATGGACATCGCTATCGGTTAGCTTTGACGGAAATGGCTGATGCTTAAATTGTAACATATACGCAATAATTGTGCGGTATGAGACGTGATGCATCCAACATGTCGTACTCAGCCCATACACAAGTGTGGTGTGTACTTGGTATATGTAATACATACATGCAGGAGCACCTGTCATCGTCAATCTTAAGTCCAAATATCTACAGGTTAACCACTTTATTGTACCACACGAAGAGGTATCTTTTTACTTTTTAGGAACACACCACAATTTCTTGACCCATTTGTGATCCGCTTGTGAAGGTTTCAGTATATGTGCATGTGCAAAGAAAACGTGTAAAAATATGCAACATTAGACAACAGTAATATCATTTTCTCTTCGGAAATCCTTTGAAATAATATAAAATTATTTTTACTACGAGGGCAATATAGTTTTACCAAATTTTCAAACAAAGTTCCATTTCTTCTACGACTTCTGAATTTCCGTTTTGGGGGGATCTTTTTAGACTCGGAAATGATTGTACCAAGGAGAAATAAATGTAAGTATTCGTGAAATATAGAAGACTGACCTACCTGCACCGGATGAAGTCGTGTCTTTGTACTTCCTATTCCTTCAACCGTTGTCACGGCGACGCCATGCATACTGCACACTGGAGCAATGCACGCATTCACCGCTAGGTGGCTATAGCACTCAAATAGGAAATATGTTTTCTACACACAATATGTCAGTTTACTATAATTACATCACAGAGGGTTTAATGGGAACACGTACATCCTGCGCCTATATCTACATATATACATACATGCATACATACATTACTTTGAGGTAAACTACTCTGGGAAAAACCTATCATGTCTTCATCAGAAGATGGGGCGCCGTTTGTAACATGCACACTTTTGTCGACAGAAGCAATTTTGTCGAGACAGGTCTAAAATGTGACATTTGGCGAGTGGTTACGCCATGTGTAACACAAAGTAATTTTGTCTAGACAGAATTACTTTTGTCTAACAAAAGTTACTAGTGTTGACAAAAGCAAATTTTGTCACGACAAAAGTACTTAAGTTCAAAAAAAGTTACTTTTGTTGACAAAAGCAATTTTTGTCAAGACAGAAGTACTTTTGTCTATGAAAAAAGTACTTTTGTCTGACAAAATCAACTTTTGTCTGACGAAGTACTTTGGTCGTAGACAAAAGTACTTTTGTCAAACCAAAAATTACTTTTGTCATAGACAAAATTACTTTTGTCAGACAAAAGTAACTTTTGTTGGACAAAAGTTGCTTCTGTCATCAAAAGTATGGATGTTACAAACGTCGCCCCATATCAGAATCCCCCTTGACTCGCTATGGCCATTAGATTTTAAAATGCTGCCTCGTGGTGCCAAAGGTTTAATTTCAATATCCTAGCTACAAGCCCCTTTGATCTCGAGTAGGACATGAATACATATCTCTATGCATAGCATAGCATGTATTCCAAGGTGGCCCATTGTGTTACTGATACCCTGTGGTTTACTGCTCCAGAGCTGAGGACCTAGTCCCCCTTCTGTTCTGTTTTAAGTCAGAGAAAGAACTCGAGTGTATCAGTGAGACAAAAACCACGCAGTTGGCTGTTTTTCTGTCCTATTAATACCCTACTTCGTGTTCTTTCTTACATTAAGTACGAAATGGACCAAGTTAATGCTTGACCTAAAACCAAATAAGGAAAATCACATTTTTGATTTAAATAATTTTGTTTTGAAATGTCTATTGCATAATGTAAAAAACTAAACCATTACTGTAGTTTTAAATGTTGATTTTTATGATTAGCGCAATCTAGTGTAAATGGTTTTAGATGAAGCTCGGTGTATGCCTTATCTCGTTATAGAGAGTTGATTCCAGGTAGTTTAATCAAATGAACAGTATTGAACTTTGAGAGGCTGTGTATTGTGTGAGACTATTAGAACAGAGGGGGTCCGGTCGCCAGCAGATCCCACAGCATGACTGATAGTATTGCTCAGAGCAGGAGATCAACTGATATACCAAGCTTGCAGCCAATAGGTCCTCTAGAAATCTGAGAAACTTGCTATTAATGATCCGAGTGCAGCACTGATTATACCAGTATGCGTCTGCTGCGCATTGGTCCTAGAGTGATTGTATGTTGTTTAGTTTGTGGCTGTTATATCTCTCCTCCAAGTAGTATTCTATATATTTGATGGTATCGATTTGACCTTAAATTCTATTTGTTCTAAGGTTTGAAGGTATTGTTAATCACTTAAAAAGTACAGACTAGAGCACATTGCTCTGTGTATCGATGAAGCGAATCGATCATCTGAGTGTGACAAAGGCTTTCGTGCATCCATCTTCTGAGTGTGACAAAGGCTTTCGTGCATCCATCTTCTGAGTGTGACAAAGGCTTTCGTGCATCCATCTACTGAGTGTGACAAAGGCTTTCGTGCATCCATCTTCTGAGTGTGACAAAGGCTTTCGTGCATCCATCTTCTGAGTGTGACAAAGGCTTTCGTGCATCCATCTTCTGAGTGTGACGAAGGCTTTCGTGCATCCATCATCTGAGTGTGACGAAGGCTTTCGTGCATCCATCTTCTGAGTGTGACAAAGGCTTTCGTGCATCCATCTTCTGAGTGTGACAAGTGCTTTCGTGCATCCATCTTCTGAGTGTGACAAAGGCTTTCGTGCATCCATCTTCTGAGTGTGACAAAGGCTTTCGTGCATCCATCTTCTGAGTGTGACAAAGGCTTTCGTGCATCCATCTTCTGAGTGTGACAAAGGCTTTCGTGCACCCATCTTCTGAGTGCGACAAAGGCTTTCGTGCATCCATCTTCTGAGTGTGACAAAGGCTTTCGTGCATCCATCTTCTGAGTGTGACAAAGGCTTTCGTGCATCCATCTTCTGAGTGTGACAAAGGCTTTTGTGCATCCATCTTCTGAGTGTGACAAAGGCTTTCGTGCATCCATCTTCTGAGTGTGACAAAGGCTTTCGTGCATCCATCTTCTGAGTGTGACAAAGGCTTTCGTGCATCCATCTTCTGAGTGTGACAAAGGCTTTCGTGCACCCATCTTCTGAGTGTGACAAAGGCTTTCGTGCATCAATCTTCTGAGTGTGACAAAGGCTTTCGTGCACCCATCTTCTGAGTGTGACAAAGGCTTTCGTGCATCTATCTTCTGAGTGTGACAAAGGCTTTCGTGCATCCATCTTCTGAGTGTGACAAAGGCTTTCGTGCATCCATCTTCTGAGTGTGACAAAGGCTTTCGTGCACCCATCTTCTGAGTGTGACAAAGGCTTTCGTGCACCCATCTTCTGAGTGTGACAAAGGCTTTCGTGCATCCATCTTCTGAGTTTCCAGATTAACATTCCCTACGAAAACCTCACTATTGGAAAGTCACTAATTCGGTTGAAATTTGAGTAGTGAAACGCTATTTCAATAGAGGAACACTAACGAAACCCTAGGGAAAAGTGTATGAGACACTTGTGTTTTACTAGTGGAAAGTCATTGCAGTTTCATTTTAAAAGTTAAATTTCCTTAGTAACCACTAGTGGGAAATTGCAGGTCAGAAGAGTTATGCCATCAACAATTTATAGATGGCGCCCGCAGTAATGATGAATGAGTTATATACATTCCTAAAACTTTTTGTACTCATGTACGCCGATGACACAATATTATTAGCTGATAATGAAATAGACTTGCAGAAACTTCTTGACTCACTCCATGCTTTTTGTGAACATGATAAATTACAAGTAAACACTGATAAAACAAAAGTCATGGTATTTACACGATCAAAGGTTAGATTAAGGAACTTAACCATATTTAAAATGGGAGACACAAATCTAGAGAGGGTGGAGGAGTATAACTATCTGGGAATGTTATTTACTTGGAATGGGAAATTCACCAAAGCAAAAACAAAATTAGCAGTTAAAGCTACTAGAGCCATAGAAGGGCATTGCAGCCAGATATGGCTGTTTCACTGAGCCATCCATATATACATGTTACACCCTTATCAGGTGGAATCTTCCAGATGAGATTAAGTTGTAAAATCCCCTTTGTTCCGTTATGCATACTAAATTGATTCCCCTTCAGCAAGAAAATGTTGTCATGAATCTCCCTAGCTATGGGGCATGGAAAATCGTTAATTAAAAGCCTCCTGCCTAGTGGGAAACCACTAAATAATGGAAATCTCCTTTCCAAGAGAGGGATGAATTTTCATCCGTCGACTAGTGATTTTCCACTACCTTGTGAAACAGCGTTTCACAAGTGGAAATTCACTTGAGACGTTTTTGAATGGAATAGCACACCCCTTTTCATTCAAGTTTACTTGCCAAGGAAGCTATTGTGGGGTATTTTTTTTATTTACCTTTCCTCTACCCTGCTTCAATTCCGCCTATACAAAGTACATATCGCATGAGAGGCCTTCTGCTGAGGAAATACATTAATCATCACGAAAGTATTCTCTCAACAGGGTGTAAGATAACATGCATAGTGTTCTCATAAGGAGCTACTGCCCTCAAGCATGGGCGACAGAACAGCAAGTTTCATAAATCTGTCGTTAACATTTCATATCCAATACTAGTATGCATGTGAGAATGGATGGCCTAGACAGTTACAGTTGATTTGATTACGAGAGACGATGTGTAAGGTTTAAACTATGAATTAATCTCAGAATGACTCTATATGTATAAAACGAGCATAAGCCATCTTAATTCTACTTTAACTGATGTCTATATATCCTGTTCCCTCCCAAGTTCATAAATAACCAGGCCCCGCCTTTTTACTGATGATGCCCTGCATAGAAACAGTATTTGTTTTAACTCCTATATAGTCCCATTATCATTAAGGTACATGTACTTACTATCCATCCAAGCTGTGACATTTCACTCATTAAATTGATAGAAAAAAGGATACACGATCTTGTTGTTGATGCGGTCGTACTTTGAGATCATGACGGTGCACGCCCCACATCCTCCCTCGGAGCAGCCAAGTTTAGTTCCACACAGTCTTACTGCGCAGCAGCTAAGGAGAACAATCTAGCAACATTGCGGGCTTAGGACATCTACTAAAGGATTATATTTGAACAGATTATACTATTGTCCCTCTAAAATATATATCTTGGTCAGGGATATTACAGCATGGTCCGGGAATGTATGTAAATTATTGGCGAGCTTCTAGTACATGTACATGTTAGATGCTAATTCTTGCTTCGTTGAACCTAAGTATTTTCTACTAAGTTAAATCGCAACTAGTCCATAATTATTATTTTTGTTTCGAGGACAATGCCGTTCCGTAATATATATATATATATATATATATATATATATATATATATATATATATATATATATATATATATATATATATACATATATATATATATATATATATATATATATATATATATACATATATATATATACATATATATATATATATATATATATATATATATACATATATATATATACATATATATATATATATATATATATATATATATATATATATATATATATATATATATATATATATATATATATTCATTTTTGAGATTGTAATGAAATGCACTGGCGTTGTTGTGCATTCTTCAGGTCGCTACGAAGTACTGTTCTCCTGACCTAGTCTTGTCCACCTTACTTGAGTTATCTAATGATACATGGCCCTGAAATAACTAATACACCACGAAAAAGATACGCTTGTTTCTCAAATATTGTAGGAGGGTTGTTTCTGGTTCAACATTCTTCTCAATGACCTAGAAAAGATAAGGTGAATGGCTGGTCGCAAAAATATCCACGGGCAGACATCGTAGGTGAAACATACTATGAGTCCTTACATTGCCAAAGAAAGAAAATATTTGCATATTTCGAATGGAGGAAAGGTCCATTCATCATCACCAAAAAACATTTGCATACTGACTCTTACAGCAATTTCCAAGAGTTTGTGGAGGGGGTGAACAAAAAATGTAGCTGAGGGGAGACTTGGGGGGGGGGGGGGGGGGGGGGGACAGCAAATCAAGGTGTTATTTGAAAATTATTGAACATATATCTCAACATCTTTCATGCGCAGAAAAGCCATGGTATGGAGCACCAGAGAGCGAGAAAAGCCATGGTATGGAGCACCAGAGAGCGAGAAAAGCCATGTTATGGAGCACCAGAGAGCGAGAAAAGCCATGTTATGGAGCACCAGAGAGCGAGAAAAGCCATGGTATGGAGCACCAGAGAGCGAGAAAAGCCATGGTATGGAGCACCAGAGAGCGAGAAAAGCCATGGTATGGAGCACCAGAGAGCGAGAAAAGCCATGTTATGGAGCACCAGAGAGCGAGAAAAGCCATGGTATGGAGCACCAGAGAGCGAGAAAAGCCATGGTATGGAGCACCAGAGAGCGAGAAAAGCCATGGTATGGAGCACCAGAGAGCGAGAAAAGCCATGGTATGGAGCACCAGAGAGCGAGAAAAGCCATGGTATGGAGCACCAGAGAGCGAGAAAAGCCATGGTATGGAGCACCAGAGAGCGAGAAAAGCCATGGTATGGATCACCAGAGAGCGAGAAAAGCCATGTTATGGAGCACCAGAGAGCGAGAAAAGCCATGGTATGGAGCACCAGAGAGCGAGAAAAGCCATGGTATGGAGCACCAGAGAGCGAGAAAAGCCATGGTATGGAGCACCAGAGAGCGAGAAAAGCCATGGTATGGAGCACCAGAGAGCGAGAAAAGCCATGGTATGGAGCACCAGAGAGCGAGAAAAGCCATGGTATGGAGCACCAGAGAGCGAGAAAAGCCATGGTATGGATCACCAGAGAGCGAGAAAAGCCATGTTATGGAGCACCAGAGAGCGAGAAAAGCCATGGTATGGAGCACCAGAGAGCGAGAAAAGCCATGGTATGGAGCACCAGAGAGCGAGAAAAGCCATGGTATGGAGCACCAGAGAGCGAGAAAAGCCATGGTATGGAGCACCAGAGAGCGAGAAAAGCCATGGTATGGAGCACCAGAGAGCGAGAAAAGCCATGGTATGGATCACCAGAGAGCGAGAAAAGCCATGTTATGGAGCACCAGAGAGCGAGAAAAGCCATGGTATGGAGCACCAGAGAGCGAGAAAAGCCATGGTATGGAGCACCAGAGAGCGAGAAAAGTCATGGTATGGAGCACCAGAGAGCGAGAAAAGCCATGGTATGGAGCACCAGAGAGCGAGAAAAGCCATGGTATGGAGCACCAGAGAGCGAGAAAAGCCATGGTATGGAGCACCAGAGAGCGAGAAAAGCCATGGTATGGAGCACCAGAGAGCGAGAAAAGCCATGGTATGGAGCACCAGAGAGCGAGAAAAGCCATGGTATGGATCACCAGAGAGCGAGAAAAGCCATGTTATGGAGCACCAGAGAGCGAGAAAAGCCATGTTATGGAGCACCAGAGAGCGAGAAAAGCCATGGTATGGAGCACCAGAGAGCGAGAAAAGCCATGGTATGGAGCACCAGAGAGCGAGAAAAGCCATGGTATGGAGCACCAGAGAGCGAGAAAAGCCATGGTATGGAGCACCAGAGAGCGAGAAAAGCCATGGTATGGAGCACCAGAGAGCGAGAAAAGCCATGGTATGGAGCACCAGAGAGCGAGAAAAGCCATGGTATGGAGCACCAGAGAGCGAGAAAAGCCATGGTATGGAGCACCAGAGAGCGAGAAAAGCCATGGTATGGAGCACCAGAGAGCGAGAAAAGCCATGGTATGGAGCACCAGAGAGCGAGAATTCTGGAAATACGAGCAGGCAATAAAAGCTACTCGAGAGTCTAGGCCTCAGCAACTGTAGATATAGGTCAGACAAGCTACCCAGTGAAAAAACTCAGATTTAACATTTTAGACGAATCGATCACTTCTGGGGCAAGATTTTGTCGTGGTTCTGGAATGGGGGCCAGAAATCCTCACACAATCAAGCACAACAATAAACATTTCCAAAGATACGAACCATATTAAGAGACTGGCTGCATTGATATATCATGCACTAAAAAGTGTAACACGGTATTCTGTGATGATACAATGTAGCTTTGATTGTCACAGACTTATATAACTCAATACATTTTTACCTTCTTGCCATTGACGTAGAACACCAATTCGGTGTATCCTGCGTTCGTCATCTTCGACATTTCTCGACTTGAGCGAGACGTGTGTTTATATAGTTACTGCGTCGTGTGTGCAGCCCCGCTTGTAAATAGCTGCTGTGTACATGCGGGACGTGACTTAGTCCAACTGAGATCTCATTGGTGGATTGTTCTTGTCTATGGCAAGCATTTTGAGAGTTTATTAAGCATTATTTAGTATTTGAAAACATTTATTAATATTTATAAATAATTGCAAATATTAATAAATGATTTATAAATATTAGAAAATAATTATAAATACTAGAAAATCATTTCTAATATTTGTAATTGATTGTTTGATATTTATAAGTAATCTACATTAATAAATACTAAGAAGTCATTTCTTAATATTAATAATTCTTTTCTTAGTATTTATAAATCATTTTCTAGTATCTATAAATCATTTCTTGTATTTGCAACTGCGGTATTTACAAATATTAGAAAATGATTTATAAATACTAGAAAATGATTTATAAATACTAGAAAATCATTTACAAATACTAGAAAATCATTTATAAATACTAAGAAATGATTTACTTGTATTTAGGAATGTGCATGGTTCTCTAATACTAATAAATCATTTTTTAGTATTTATAAATGATTTTCTAGTATTTATAATTCATTTTTTAGTATTTATAATGGGCCTGAATTACAAATACTAATATATGATTTATAAATACTAGAAAATGTATAATGCCTTTTCTGGTATTAATAAATTATTTTCTAGTATTTATAAATCATTTTCTTGTATTTGTAATTGCGTCCAATTAAAAATACTAGAAAATCATTTATAAATACAAGATAATCATTTATAAATACTAAAATATGATTTATTAGTATTTGAAAATGTTTAACAATTTTTAGTATTTATAATTCATTTTCTAGTAGTTATAAATCATTTATTAGTATTTGTAAATGTGGAGATCGTGCACCAGAAAATAACTGACTGCTCCCGCTGTCAGTTCATGAAATAGAGTAGCGCCCGTCTATAATCACATCACGGATTAGACTTAATTCCAATCTACTATCTACACTAGCCAATATCATTGCACACTTTAATCTTTCTTAATTATACAGAATCTGCCAAACCGATACACCAGCAAGAAATTTTGTTCTGTATATGCTGCAGGACTTTATTGTATAGATCTTGGGATCTCCCCTATGTATGCTGCATTCAATAAGATAATAAATAATTGACCGTCACGAGGGAACAAGGAATAATCAGGGCTCTCATATAATTTACATTACAGAGAAACCTGTGCGCCAGCATCATCTGAGCATGCGCAGAGCACGACCTTTTGGCTATTGGTTGAGGCTAGCCTGTTCAGTTTGACCGGCTGGTTCCATATCCACTTGTTGTCGCTATACACATGAGTGGGGTTGCGAGGGACACTAGATACCCAGCAGGAAGATCACTATCTGTAGGGAAAGGATGGACCTAAGTACAACAAAAATATCGACTAGTATAGGCAGGTTTCAATTTAAGTATGTTTGGTATAGACGTGGGCAGGGTTTCTACTACTGATGGCTCTCGCCACTGGCATGACTTTGAACCCGCGGGGTATCTGAGAACGCCCTATGCTCCGTTTTCCTCCAATTGGCTGGCCACATAATGAGAGAAATAGCGAGGAAAAACGAAATTCCAAACTCCAAAGTTAGAAGAGAAACGAGATACTGATGATTAACTTTGACGATTAACAGTTCCGAATTGTTTTTCTTACTTAACCCCCTTCTGTTTACAGAATAAAATAACTATTCGTTTTATCATTGAATGCTACTACACATTTTATTTGTGAATGAAATCCACTTAAAGGGCAGATGCTCCATAGGGATAACTCAGGCTAAAAGTGTAGTGCTATATCCAGTCCCTATGTTGAGTGTAGCTGTAGTGCCAGTCAGCTGTAGTGCTGTGGTGCTCAGTTGATGACAGGAAATGGGATCTTGTGACCTCAAGATGGATGCCCCTATGGATTTGGTCGGGAAGCCCTTGGTTTCACAGAAAATTGCAATTTCCTCTTCAACAGGTACTGAGAATGGATTTATGATTGGGGCAATTGACACATACCATATAGCACTACACCTTTAGCCCAAGTTATCCCGATGGAGCATTTGCCCTTTAACATATATTCTTTTTCCCCGTTTTTTCTACCATGTTCCGGACTGGACCTTGAGTGGCTGTTGTTTATCACATTTACTCTATGTTTTTCAAATAGCAAAGTGGGGCATTACTTATATTCTAGACTGATGTTACCACATAATACATCCACTAAACTATATAATTATATGTCAAATGTCCTTTTTAACCTTTTTTTACGAATTTGTGAATCATTTATATTTGTTCTCATATTTGATATCACTTTTCTTTTCTAATTAGAAAAATTCGCTTTTAGTGCCCCAGAAAGAAATAATCTAACAGCATGAAAGGAAAGTCATGCGTTTGCTCCTCCGATATCAGCACATGCACAAAAGGAACACGGGTATCTTAGGAGCTTGTAATTAGTGAGGATTCAGTGCTATGGATTATTGCTCACATCGCTGTTAAATCACTCTGCGTACAGGCGTATAGTGTGTACGAGAAATTTATGCCAAAAATATATTGCATTAAACCAATTCGTGACCTAGATACCCAGTCTACGAAAGGCTAAGTTCATATGAAAAATTGCTCGTTCTCGAAAAATTAACAAACTCTTTCTAAATGGGGAAATCCAACAAGTTTAGGTTAGGTTGAAATGGGGGTATGGTTATCAACAGTAGGGGCTTCCCGATGATGACGACTATCGCAGCCCACGTCTTTAGCTCATCCCTGTACCAGGCCAATAACCCCATAAGTGCGCTCATCTAAAGTGAAGGTGACCTTACCCCACTCTTTATTGCTAGACAACATACTCCTAAAGTGAAGGTGACCTTACCCCACTCTTTATTGCTAGACAACATACTCCTAAAGTGAAGGTGACCTTACCCCACTCTTTATTGCTAGACAACATACTCCTAAAGTGAAGGTGACCTTACCCCACTCTTTATTGCTAGACAACATACTCATAAAGTGAAGGTGACCTTACCCCACTCTTTATTGCTAGACAACATACTCCTAAAGTGAAGGTGACCTTACCCCACTCTTCATTGCTAGACAACATACTCCTAAAGTGAAGGTGACCTTACCCCACTCTTTATTGCTAGACAACATACTCCTAAAGTGAAGGTGACCTTACCCCACTCTTTATTGCTAGACAACATACTCCTAAAGTGAAGGTGACCTTACCCCACTCTTCATTGCTAGACAACATACTCCTAAAGTGAAGGTGACCTTACCCCACTATTTATTGCTAGACAACATACTCCTAAAGTGAAGGTGACCTTACCCCACTCTTATTGCTAGACAACATACTCCTAAAGTGAAGGTGACCTTACCCCACTCTTTATTGCTAGACAACATACTCCTAAAGTGAAGGTGACCTTACCCCACTCTTTATTGCTAGACAACATACTCCTAAAGTGAAGGTGACCTTACCCCACTCTTTATTGCTAGACAACATACTCCTAAAGTGAAGGTGACCTTACCCCACTCTTTATTGCTAGACAACATACTCCTAAAGTGAAGGTGACCTTACCCCACTCTTTATTGCTAGACAACATACTCCTAAAGTGAAGGTGACCTTACCCCACTCTTTACTGCCACACAACATACTCCACGGACGACATTAATCAGTGGAATTTGACCTCACATTACTAATTTGACAGCATAATCATGATTAGGAAAATATGGTGATCTTTATTCTCATTGTAATAGGTTGATGCTTAAACAGAAAAAATTGTCGTGAATACATCTGCTTCGGTTTTAACTCAGTATAACTATAAATTGACCGTACATCAGCACATAGACATTCACTTTATACGTTGATGACTCTAAAACATGTTGTTCAGCACTCAAAAGTCAATCTTGAAAAGGTATCACTGATTATATAATGCAAAACTATTTCTATTTCCTGCAATATGATATCTGGTGTGATTGAAAAAAGAAATGGGGTTGTAACACACACACACCCACACACACACACACACACACACACACACACACACACACACATATATATATATATATATATATATATATATATATATATATATATATATATATATATATATATATATATATATATATATATATATATATATATCGACCTAGTTAGTGGCTTGCAATAGACTGTTGGGTCAAGCCTAAACTGGGCTACTTGCTTCAGTTGAGCAATATATAGTAAATCTACCAGCCGACATTGCAGTTGGCTTTGATAGTGCTTTGCCACAGGTTTATCAGTTTTTTTCTTTTTTTCTGCTACTTTAACCCATTATTGCTTAAGAGTTTCTTTAGAATTGATGATACTTTTGATAATTAGTAAGCGATTTAAAGCGAGTCTACAACATATTCGAAGGAGAGTTGTTGGTAATGTCCTGAATAACATTTTCCCTCGGATATTTGCTAAGTTTGACTTTGTCTGAGAGATTCTATCAACATGGTCTGGCTGCTTTTATTCTCCGTGAGCATTAATGAGTTAAAACTATGTTCACGCATTAACGAATCTAAATATAAATGAACACGCATTGGGTAGCTGGACTTTGTGTCAGTGGGAAAAACAATGGTTCATAAAATATATGAGTGAGAATGGACAAGACCCATTGAGAACTAATGATAACCAACAGACCTTCCAAAAGAAACATACAAGAGTACATCAGCACTGGCCACGAGTCTCGACCAAGCTGGAAAACAAAAGTTGAGGCGTTCTCTTGACGATACGTATTTCTGGATCAACTCAACTCTGGCTGTCTGCTTTGAAAATGCAGATTCCTTCGAGCTAAATCACTTTGACTAATGTGTTTATCTCATTGTTTGGGACTGAAAGGAAATAACGATACATTTTCGAAGCCCATTTTATAGAATATGACAGATATGAGTAGTAATAGATAGGCTCATTTCAAAACAGAAAGTGCTTCATGTTTTGAAATGAGGCTCATTTCAAAACAGAAAGCGCTTCCTGTTTTGAAATGAGCCTATCTAATACTGAGGTGAATACCTTAAAACCTGTTTGTGAGCAAACCTATGGGAAGCCTCGGTAATGGATAGCCTCTCGTTTTGCCAAAAGGTGCTTTCTGTTTATAAATTAGCCTCTGTTCATAAGCACTTTCTGTTTTGGAATCAGCCTCA
>CAWWDR010001159.1:7500-15000 GCA_963942565.1 Maea johnstoni | reverse complement strand
TATTTGTATTCGTACAAAATGTTAGCATATATATGATATAATAATCATAAATGGTATCTGACATATTTGTATTTATGTGAAATAAAAATAAGGTTACACACAAGTGTGATTACCAATTCAATAAAAACTAGTTTGTAAATTACTACGTAAGAACGCCAATGAACAGGTACATGATGCCAATGAACGTTTATATTAATAAATATACGAGGAATGACCTACCAAATGCAATAAAATACAAAGTTGTATATGACGGACTTCACATATGACAGACCAATTTCCCTGGTCCCATTGAGTCCGTCATATGCAAGTTTGCTTATAAATGAATAAAACAATACATATATAGATAAGTAAGAATGAACACATATGACAGATGGGTACACTTTAAGAGCGCTTTTGAACATTATAGGTGGAAAGGGCGCTATATCAAATATCAATTATTATTATTATTACCATTACACTATGGAAGTACATACTTGCATTGTGTATTACGGATTTGAACTCACTTTTCACCCAATTATAATTTTCTGTAGTCATATAGTTTCTAGTTCTCAGATGGTAATATTTGGCAGGATATTACTTTCAGAAATTCACAAAGAATAGTATTGCATTAACAAGTTCATGTTGAGGAATCCAGATGTGACAGCGCTTCATTACAACACTAGAACGTTCGTAAGTTAGTATTTTTTCTACATATTTTTTCACTTCCTGGTGTTTGATTGTTTTTGTGTGTTTTTTTTCATTTTGGGAGTTTTCTTTCACTATTATTTCCTGCATATTTGACAAATACAATCTTCCTCCATTTGGTATTTCGTATTCTGTGTTGCTCGGAACGATGTGTTATCCTTTGAGATAAGATCCAATGTTATTTCTCGAATAAGAATTAACTCCAAATGCCGTGTCCGCTGCTGCCGTCTGGAGGCTGAGTCAGATTTTTTCTTTTGTAGACGAAATGAAAATATTCTTGATTCATTCCAATGTTTCCTAATAATTACTACTATCGTTGTAAGGTCATCGATTTAATATAAATGTATCATACATCTGATTAATTCTGTTAAAAAGTGTGAGTTAAAGTTACACTTAATTGACAGTTACGGACCGCCGTGATACAACTGCAAGGCGGTCTTAGCTCTCGTCCTCAATTTCACCGCGCGAGCTTCTTGCTGACTTTGGTAAACTTTCACGCAAAATATGTTGTGGACCTGATTTCCCGCGGTATTGAGATATTTCCCCGTAGGGGATTCAAAGATCACGAGTTTCCATGAAGTCATTCCTGACGCTCGCACGAATTAGTGACTACCTTAGAACATGACCCAAGGAAGCGTTACTTTTACTCAAATAGGGAATTGGTATGTCCATAGCGCACTTAAGTAGTCCTCATAAGCCAATCTCTGAAATGGTGGTAGGTCTAGGTCCGTCAAAAGAGGCAAAATGACATGGCAACTCCCTTTGAATGCCTAACAACTCTTTAAGGAAGTACACATAAAGCTGAGTAAATGAAAATCTGAGCTTAAGTGGATGCCTAGGGGTCAAGATATGCAGGCTTACATTTGTCTTGTCAAGACCATGGATTAAGTGTCATCGTGGCCTGGAATAAGAGTATCTCTGGCCCTTTGAAACTAAATTAGAAGGGTAGTGATGTCTTAAATGGAACCAAATTACCATAGAACATGTCCCGAGGAAGAGTGAGTGTGGTCTGAAGATCTAAGCATGTTGTGCAAAACAATGGTCTTGTTATTGTAAAATGTCATTTTCTCTTCTTTGATAAATAATAAAGTCTTCCTCTTAAGCAACCGGCCCAGGACCGGTTCCAATATGCTGATACTTAAAATAATCAATTGATCAGTATACAGAATATCCTTTGCTCATTATACAATTCCAATGACTATTGAATAACTTTATTGGCTAGGTCATCAAATTAATGAAAATAAGTAGCTTTCTAGCTTGTATACATTCTGTTCAAAAGTATAAACATACATCAGAAATTATAATTTACAAATAAAAATAAAAACCAACAAAAACAAAAGCAGTTGATTTTAAATCTTGTTTATTACTTGTCACAGGCACAGGATAATGAATATTTGATTTACTTTGTGATTTATAGTTGCTCCTATCTGTATTCCTAGGGATGTGCTACACCTAAACTTCTTAAGATATAGATCCCATCCAGTAGAAATGATGCCAATGAAATAACGCTGAAGAATAGCAGGCAGACCTTTCCTATGCTTTTCCTCACTCTTTGTATCATAATCATCAAATTACTATTTTCGTTTTTCTTAAAATTCTTTGTTTCCTCTCTCTGTGTTAGACTAGAACCTACTCCATGCTATAATTGAATAATGCTTTTCTCAGTTCTGTTCTCACACACATTAGCAAGAGCCATATATAACTGTTACCACCTGGTGGGCAGATGTAGAACTAAATAAGGGTAGACATATTCAGGTAGGTATACTCTTTAGGTTAGATAAAAAAGAAGTAAAAACGAATTCATGGCAATTTTCGCAATCAATACAGTTTTAATATTTCCTTCTAAATATTATAGCTTAACAATATTTTTAATGATACTACCTGTTTAATGAGCAAGACAGGTACAAGAGATGGTAAAAAAAATGCAATATTACTACCCAGTCAATATCAATGTTTGGTATTGTATTGAGTACCAGTACTAGCTCCTGCCTATGATGATCCACCTCAATAATCCTTCATAATTGGTCCTTAAGAAAGCTGTGGTGCTGATCAACAGGAAGATTCACACCGTTACCATGTCATCAGGAATGTACATTGTCTATATTTCATTGCCGTTTTGAGATTTCTCACATGAAGCCGCTGCCTGTGAAATCGTTTTTTAGTTTCTGCACGTCTGCCTGTGGGAGGGGTTGAAGGGGGGAGCGGGTCGGACCACCATAGAAACCAAACCACTCCATAGCCTGCTTCAAACCAGGGACTCCAAACTTCTTCGTCACCTGTAATAAAAAACAGATATTAAGCTTATTCAAGTGTTAAATCAAGTCCTGCTGTTAAAGAAACATTTGAAGAGTAATCACTGTGTTATAAGTTCTATCTTTCAATCTTTCAATCTGTATATAAGGCAAAAGATATTGGTGACTAATTATAATAATAATAATAATAATAATAATAATAATAATAATAATAATAATAATAATAATAATAATAATATTAATGATAATAAAAATAATAATAATAACAAAAATAACAAAAATAATGATAATAATAATAATAATAATAAGAAGAAGAAGAATGATAATAATAATAATAATAATAACAATGATAATAATAACAATTATAATGATAATAATAATAATATACTACTGCTACTACTACTGACAATAATAATAATAATAATAATAATAATAATAATAATAATAATAATAATAATAATAATAATAATAACAATAATAATAATAACAATATCAAAAATATGAAAAATATGTCATCAAGAATGGAGAACAGGGATGCTGCCACAAGTCTATGTCAAAAGAATGGAGAACAGGGAAGCTGCTACAAGTCTATGTCAAAAGAATAGAGAACAGGGATGCTGCTACAAGTCTATGTCAAAAGAAAGGAGAACAGGGATGCTGCTACAAGTCTATGCCAAAAGAAAGGAGAACAGGGATGCTGCTACAAGTCTATGTCACAAGAAGGGAGAACAGGGATGCTGCTACAAGTCTATGCCAAAAGAAGGGAGAACAGGGATGCTGCTACAAGTCTATGTCAAAAGAAAGGAGATCAGGGATGCTGCTACAAGTCTATGTCAAAAGAAGGGAGAACAGGGATGCTGCTACAAGTCTATGTCATAAGAATTGAGAACAGGGATGCTGCTACAAGTCTATGTCAAAAGAAAGGAGAACAGGGATGCTGCTACAAGTCTATGTCAAAAGAATGGAGAACAGGGATGCTGCTACAAGTCTATGTCAAAAGAATAGAGAACAGGGATGCTGCTACAAGTCTATGTCAAAAGAATAGAGAACAGGGATGCTGCTACAAGTCTATGTCAAAAGAATAGAGAACAGGGATGCTGCTACAAGTCTATGTCATAAGAATGGAGAACAGGGATGCTGCTACAAGTCTATGTCAAAAGAAAGGAGAACAGGGATGCTGCTACAAGTCTATGTCAAAAGAAAGGAGAACAGGGATGCTGCTACAAGTCTATGTCAAAAGAATGGAGAACAGGGATGCTGCTACAAGTCTATGTCAAAAGAATAGAGAATGGGGATGCTGCTACAAGTCTATGTCATAAGAATGGAGAACAGTGATGCTGCTACAAGTCTATGTCAAAAGAATGGAGAACAGGGATGCTGCTACAAGTCTATGTCAAAAGAATAGAGAACAGGGATGCTGCTACAAGTCTATGTCAAAAGAATGGAGAACAGGGATGCTGCTACAAGTCTATGTCAAAAGAATGAAGAACAGGGATGCTGCTACAAGTCTGTGTTAAAAGAAAGGAGAACAGGGATGCTGCTACAAGTCTATGTCAAAAGAATAGAGAACAGGGATGCTGCTACAAGTCTATGTCAAAAGAAGGGAGAACAGGGATGCTGCTACAAGTCTATGTCATAAGAATTGAGAACAGGGATGCTGCTACAAGTCTATGTCAAAAGAATGGAGAACAGGGATGCTGCTACAAGTCTATGTCAAAAGAATGGAGAACAGGGATGCTGCTACAAGTCTATGTCAAAAGAATAGAGAACAGGGATGCTGCTACAAGTCTATGTCAAAAGAATAGAGAACAGGGATGCTGCTACAAGTCTATGTCAAAAGAATAGAGAACAGGGATGCTGCTACAAGTCTATGTCATAAGAATGGAGAACAGGGATGCTGCTACAAGTCTATGTCAAAAGAAAGGAGAACAGGGATGCTGCTACAAGTCTATGTCAAAAGAAAGGAGAACAGGGATGCTGCTACAAGTCTATGTCAAAAGAATGGAGAACAGGGATGCTGCTACAAGTCTATGTCAAAAGAATAGAGAATGGGGATGCTGCTACAAGTCTATGTCATAAGAATGGAGAACAGGGATGCTGCTACAAGTCTATGTCAAAAGAATGGAGAACAGGGATGCTGCTACAAGTCTATGTCAAAAGAATAGAGAACAGGGATGCTGCTACAAGTCTATGTCAAAAGAATGGAGAACAGGGATGCTGCTACAAGTCTATGTCAAAAGAATGAAGAACAGGGATGCTGCTACAAGTCTGTGTTAAAAGAAAGGAGAACAGGGATGCTGCTACAAGTCTATGTCAAAAGAATAGAGAACAGGGATGCTGCTACAAGTCTATGTCAAAAGAAGGGAGAACAGGGATGCTGCTACAAGTCTATGTCAAAAGAATGGAGAACAGGGATGCTGCTACAAGTCTATGTCAAAAGTATGGAGGACAGGGATGCTGCTACAAGTCTATGTCAAAAGAATGGAGAACAGGGATGCTGCTACAAGTCTATGTCAAAAGAATGGAGAACAGGGATGCTGCTACAAGTCTATGTCAAAAGTATGGAGGACAGGGATGCTGCTACAAGTCTATGCCAAAAGAATGGAGAACAGGGATGCTGCTACAAGTCTATGTCAAAAGAATAGAGAACAGGGATGCTGCTACAAGTCTATGCCAAAAGAATTGAGAACAGGGATGCTGCTACAAGTCTATGTCAAAAGAATGGAGAACAGGGATGCTGCTACAAGTCTATATCAAAAGAATGGAGAACAGGGATGCTGCTACAAGTCTATGTCAAAAGAATAGAGAACAGGGATGTTGCTACAAGTCTTTGTCAAAAGAAGGGAGAACAGGGATGCTGCTACAAGTCTATGTCAAAAGTATCATTCAGTCAAGACATTTCTGGTAGGAAGTTAAAAGTGACTTTGGTTCAGGCAGTGGTTTTCCCCAGATTCATTGGTTTAAGGAGGAAATAAGGAGGAAAGCTGACAGATTCCAAACCATGCTTTTTAGTTGTAGCTCAGGGCAAGACTGGGGTTGGAGGCTATACTCACTGCAGCGTTTGGCGCAACTAGTCTTTGCTGCAAGACTTTGGCATCTTGGTGTCTCTCTTCCTGAACCAGGCGCTCCAGGTCACAGCACTCGCCTCCAAGGACGTTAGCTAAGGCGCATACACCTCCAACACAGCCTGCAACAAGACAACATCAATGGAGGCATTGACACTGGCAGCAGGTCTGCACTACCAAATGTACATTATCTTATTGCCACACCAAAAAATACATTAGATTAGTAGAATTAGCGGCCTGGAACTGTCTGGCTACCGTTCTTACAGACAAGTAGCAATGGAGAATATTGCATATTGCCATCATCCTGCCCAGCTCCTGGCAGCGGCCATGTTCTTCAATTGGGTGGCAATCTGCCCCTAGCTCTGTGCTTCCTGCCCCTAGCTCTGTGCTTATAACACTGACCACAGCAGGGGGTGATGACTGGGATTCACAATGGCGGCGGCCTTGGCTCAGAGGAGGTGCTATTCACTAATTGCAATTTTAGATTTCTCTTTGTGTGGAGCTCTAGGGCTTCCCTGTTTATGACAGATGTTGAGCGATGTTCATGAACTTTCATATAAACCTATGATTGGTTCTTCCTTTAAGTATATCACAAGATAAAGTTCAAGAAAGAAATGAAAATATGATTTCTTTCTCTCGGATGATAACATTTTATAACATCATTGCCGACTCCATTCACATTCACAAACTTCCAGGCCAGTTCACAAGAGCATTGAATGGCTGCCACTTAAAACACATGAATAGTGAAATACAGGCTGGGGTAGACAAAATGTCCAAGGTGTTTAGCGAGTAGCATTAACAACTTGAATGGCTGCCATCAAAAACACATTGATGCACATCAACACATGGGTGAGATAAATACAAGCCAGAGTAAGTCTCTTTTCTTATCTTTTTTACTCTCATTACTTTATTGTCACTCGATACGCATATTAGAATGTTTGAAGGCGAAGCTACCGGTAATATGTGGTTAGGTTTTGTTGTTTCAGCAAGATTTACAGCATGGTCCATATTTTGTGAAATGGCACCTGGTGATAGATCGAGGGTGGCACAGATTTCCCAATAACCATTTTCACAAAAAAGTATAGTGGTCCAAATTCCTACAGTGGTTTTAATTTCCGAGAATATATGGTATACAAGGTCACTTCTAAAGCTGTTGGACACTGAATTGGGGACATAGTACTTACCAACCATATAAGCTGGATAAAGAAAACTTGCTGAGCCAGCTAATATTTGAAAATCATTGTCTTTGGTTTTTAGTACAAGATCAGCTAATTTTGCCACCTAAAAGAAAGGAAAATAAGTAAATAAATGGTGGGCTTTGCTGCCAATCAGATAGAAATATTCAAAGATAGAACAAGAAAAACAAAGCATGGTCGGACCTGATATAGAGACGAACGTTGCTTAACTCTAAGATTGCTACGTTCATGAAAGCTTGATTATGAATACAAAGTGTTACGGGTAGCATGCTACTCTTCATAGTTATCTCCATCTAAGGAGGC
>CAWWDR010001159.1:0-5000 GCA_963942565.1 Maea johnstoni | reverse complement strand
AGCAGTGCTTTACTACCTTAGTGAAGTGATGTATCATTGCTAGTGTGTTGAGCTAGTGTGTTGCTAGCAGTGCTTTACTACCTTAGTGAAGTGATGTATCATTGCTAGTGTGTTGAGCTAGTGTGTTGCTAGCAGTGATTTACTACCTTAGTGAAGTGATGTATCATTGCTAGTGTGTTGAGCTAGTGTGTTGCTAGCAGTGATTTACTACCTTAGTGAAGTGATGTATCATTGTTAGTGTGTTGAGCTAGTGTGTTGCTAGCAGTGCTTTACTACCTTAGTGAAGTGCTGTATCATTGCTAGTGTGTTGAGCTAGTGTGTTGCTAGCAGTGCTTTACTACCTTAGTGAAGTGCTGTATCATTGCTAGTGTGTTGAGCTAGTGTGTTGCTAGCAGTGCTTTAATACCTTAGTGAAGTGATGTATCATTGCTAGTGTGTTGAGCTAGTGTGTTGCTAGCAGTGCTTTAATACCTTAGTGAAGTGATGTATCATTGTTAGTGTGTTGAGCTAGTGTGTTGCTAGCAGTGCTTTACTACCTTAGTGAAGTGCTGTATCATTGCTAGTGTGTTGAGCTAGTGTGTTGCTAGCAGTGCTTTAATACCTTAGTGAAGTGATGTATCATTGTTAGTGTGTTGAGCTAGTGTGTTGCTAGCAGTGCTTTACTACCTTAGTGAAGTGCTGTATCATTGCTAGTGTGTTGAGCTAGTGTGTTGCTAGCAGTGCTTTACTACCTTAGTGAAGTGATGTATCATTGTTAGTGTGTTGAGCTAGTGTGTTGCTAGCAGTGCTTTACTACCTTAGTGAAGTGATGTATCATTGCTAGTGTGTTGAGCTATAGTGTGTTGCTAGCAGTGCTTTACTACCTTAGTGAAGTGATGTATCATTGCTAGTGTGTTGAGCTATAGTGTGTTGCTAGCAGTGCTTTACTACCTTAGTGAAGTGCTGTATCATTGCTAGTGTGTTGAGCTAGTGTGTTGCTAGCAGTGCTTTACTACCTTAGTGAAGTGCTGTATCATTGCTAGTGTGTTGAGCTAGTGTGTTGCTAGCAGTGCTTTACTACCTTAGTGAAGTGATGTATCATTGCTAGTGTGTTGAGCTAGTGTGTTGCTAGCAGTGCTTTACTACCTTAGTGAAGTGATGTATCATTGCTAGTGTGTTGAGCTAGTGTGTTGCTAGCAGTGCTTTACTACCTTAGTGAAGTGATGTATCATTGCTAGTGTGTTGAGCTAGTGTGTTGCTAGCAGTGCTTTACTACCTTAGTGAAGTGCTGTATCATTGCTAGTGTGTTGAGCTAGTGTGTTGCTAGCAATGCTTTAATACCTTAGTGAAGTGATGTATCATTGCTGCGTTGTTCATCCCACCTTTGTAGTAGCAAGGTGTAACAACGAGGGCCGCGTCAGCGCCGACCTCAGCCATCTTCTCAGTCATGATAATCGTATCCCTGGTGGCTGAAACAAAAAGTTATTCACTGCTCTTAATAGTGAATTGTGAGTGTGGGCATGTGTATATGTGTGTGTATGTATTCATACATAAAAACAATTCCAGTATTTTAAATTATTCTTATTTTTATTCAAATTTTTTTTGTATTAATACATTTTTTAGAATAATTTAAGCCCCCTAATTTTTTTTTGAATTTTAAAAAAATTTTTTAGAATAATTTAAAACACAGCAATTTTTTATTTTTTTATTTTTTTTACCGGCACATGATTTAGGATAATTTAAAATACAAATTTTTTTTTGAATCTTTGAAAAAAAAATTTAGAATAATTTGAAACACTGCAATTTTTTTTTAAAATTTAATTAATTTTTTACCGGCACATGATTTAGGATAATTTAAAATACAAATTTTTTTTTTGAATTTAAAAATAATTTTTAGGAATAATTTGAAACACTGCAATTTTTCTTTTAAATTTAATTCTTTTTTTACCGGCACACGATTTAGGATAATTTAATACACTGTAATTACATTTTTTTATTTTTTTACTAAAACATGTTTTACTAGAGATATCATCCGGGGGGATATTGTCCGGGGGGGGGGGGTATTGTCCGGGGGGATATTGGAACGGGGGGATATTGTCCGGGGGGATTTTGTCCTCGCGGGATATTGTCCGGGGGGATATTGTTCGGGGGATATTGTCCGGGGGGATATTGTCCGGGGGGATATTGTCCTGATACCGTTTCGGTGTGTGTGTGTGTATGTCTGTGTGCGTGTGTGTGTGTGTGAGCATGTGTGTGTGATGGTGTGTGTGCATGTGTGTGTGTCTTATTGTGTGTGTGTGTGTGTGTGTGTATGTGTGTGTGTGTGCATATACATGTGCACACATGTGTAAGCTTGCATGTATGTTGTGTGTATGTATGTTTGTGTGTGCATACATCTGTGTGTGCAGTGAGTGTATGACAGTGAATTCTAAATTAAAGAAATTCTGCTGAAATTCCCCACTAAAGATTTTGAGAAAAAAGTCATTCAAATGTTTAAGGCAACTCTCCTATAGATGTCTTCAAACACTCTTCTGTTTGATAGGTAGAGCTGGTTATAGAAGGGCTGCCCGAGAGCTTAGTAGTCTAAGACATTGCACAATGACCGTAGGTTATCTTGCAACATTGCCTAAGATCCTGTGTTCAAATCTGGCTCAAGACATGTGAAAAAGTAACCACTAAACAGTGATTTGAAATAGGTCAGCAGTTTTCCACTGATACTTAATTCCATGTGCTCTATTATTAACAACTAGGTAGTGATAATGTAACATCATCTATGACAGAAAATACTAAAATAACCAAAATTCCAAACCCAAATATTTGGTTGGGATTCACTTACATTCGCATCCTGAGCCTGCAATGATGAGCTTTTCTTTTGGCACCATATTTCTCACCCTCTTCACCATGTCCACCCTCTCCTCCCCCGTCAGGTACGCGTACTCACCGTTAGAGCCCTGCACAACGTACCCTAAACACAGTATACATACACAAAACATATATAAGGAAAATAGATTCTTTGATGTAAATCATTAATGGGCTAGCAGATCCTAAAGAGAATATCATTTGTTCCTGAAAAGTATGTCAGTTGGCTAGTTGATACTGAAAACACTGTTAGTTGACTAGTTGATTGTGAAAAGTATTTGTTATTTAAAGATTTGACCTTGAAAAGTATGTAAAATGGCTAGTTGATCCTTAAAATATATCAGTTAGCAAGGTGTCCTTAAAAACTATGTCAGTTGGCTTGTAAGTCCAAACAATATGTCAGTTGGGTAGTTAATCCTAACTGTCATTCCACTAGAATATCCTAAAAAGTATGTCATTAGGACAAATGAACCTTAAAAAATGCCATTGAGTAGTTGATCCTGAAAAGTATGTCAATTAGCTAGTTGCACTTTAAATGTTTGTCAGTTGGCTAGTTGTACTTGAAAGATATGTCAGCTAGCTAGTTGTACTTAAAAAAGTATGTCAGTTGGCTAGTTCCATAGTCCAGGAAAGTATTTCATTTGGAACAAAAAGAATTATGTGTCTTATCTGTTTAGGAAATCAAAGTGGGGATTCATTCTCCCTATTATTGGATTATTTACCCACTTTCACTTTCCCTTTCTCAGAGCAAGCAGAAAAGCAGCAACATAGGACACTGACAAGGGTCTCAGCCAAGATTTAGAAACTGGGAGCCCAACATTGGCAATTGTAATATTTTGTAGTGTCTTAGTTTTCAAAGGAGCTAGACTACAAAATACTCAGAATACAACCATAAACATGTATCAAAGCATTATAATTGAGCGTGATGTCCATTTACAATGCCATATGAATTATATGACTTGAGCCTGATCACAATGTGTAGGAAACTGGACTGATGCAGTTTCAGCACAGCATCAATACCCAATTAGCCAATGATGAATACTACATTATAATATATAATAAATGTCCATTGCCATATTAATGGTTGTGCAAGCAGCCAACATAAATTACAATTATGGTAGTAAGTATAAACACTTTTACTAAGCACTGTTGTAGTAACAGAATAATGTCACCAGGAAATGGACATCAGTACTGGATTAGATGAGTAGTGGTTGGTCTATACTGGATCTACCGGCAAAAATAATCATTTTCACTCCTAAATGGCAGGTCATATACCCTGTTGGGGTATATATATTTATGTATATATATATATATATATATATATATATATATATATATATATATATATATATATATATATATATATATATATATATATATATATATATATATATATATATATATATATATATATATATATATATATATATATATATATATATGTATATATATATATATATATATATATACTATATATATATATATATATATATATATATATATATATATATATATATATATATATATATATATATATATATATATATATATATATATATATATATATATATATATATATATATATATATATAATATATATATATATATATATATATATATATATATATATATATATATATATATATATATATATATATATATATATATATATATATATATATATATATATATATATATATATATATATATATATATATATATATATATATATATATATATATATATATATATATATATATATATATACTTAGTATATATATGTATATATATATGTATATATATATATATATATATATATATATATATATATATATATATATATATGTATATATATATATATATATATATATATATATATATATATATATATATATATATATATATATATATATATATATATATATATATATATATATATATATATATATATATATATATATATATATATTGGCCTGGAGTTGTGCTATAACCTTGCCACATTCTTCAATCCTGCATTAATACACTTACCTTTTTATTCCTTCTTCCTTAAGTCTCAACACCACGAATGAGCGTTACAATATCTCAGTAAACTCAACTTAATGGCATCTGGAGTGCATACAACGCATGGCAACTTTCATTGTTATTCATGAAATAGAGTCATT
>CAWWDR010001157.1:0-36425 GCA_963942565.1 Maea johnstoni | reverse complement strand
TATTGTTTCACAGATCTAGTTATTCTTATCTTGATTGTCGATCAGCTATAAAATGCCAAATGGGAAATGCCAGCCATTGTGTGCAGGAAAAAGAAATTGGCTTCATTTATATATATATGTATGTATATATATATATATATATATATATATATATATATATATATATATATATATATATATATATATATATATATATATATATATATATATATATATATATAAAAATATATATATATATATATATATATATATATATATATATATATATATATATATATATATATATATAAATATATATATAGTTTTACATACATACATGTATGCATACATACAAATGAAATAACTTTTAGGAAATCCATTCAGCACGGTAAAGGGGAGCACATTTCAGCCCATTGGTATTCAAGCTTTTGCAATTCCCCTTAAATTCACATGACTGCATGTCTATAAGGGTGTGTTAGACTTCGTGTACTGTTGTACCGACTGGTTGTGATTATTCTCTCACGTTGCCATCTTTGTACTTTCAGAAGAACCAGTGGGCTTGGGATGAGAACCGCCTCATGGTCATGAGCCACCCCATCTACAGGTGAGTTAACTAATTAGAATAAATTAACATGATATATTGACTCATTTGTATAATGATATATGTCTCATGGTCATGAACCACCCTATCTACAGGTGAATTAGGAAATTAGCATAAGAGATATGCTCATTTGCATAAAGGAAATGATTATACCTCATGGTTATAAACCACCCCATCTGGAAATGAGTACACTTAATACTGTAAATTTGCATATAATAGAGTGGATAATATATGCACAATAAGCATAATTTCAGAATCTGCAGTACTGAAAATAAAGGGGACACTGGTCTAGTCTTCGATATAACTATCGGGTCCAGTAATCTCTATTTTCTCTATGATAATAAAACATAAGCTGTATGTTTAATTGTTTCTTAATGCATATTCCTTGCATACAGCAGAGAGTCCTAGTGCTGCACTGCACTGCCTGCAGTGGGCATAACTAGTTAGTAATCCTATACATAGATGGCAGCACCTCATGTCCTATAAGTATCACTTCAGTGATCCATATCTTCAATAGATGGCAGCAGCATGCACATCTGATAAGTCTTTTATTATTTTATTGACCTACTAAAGAACTGATTTAAATCTGTATATTTAGATTTTTAAAGGTTTTACTTGCCTAAGAGTTAACCATTCATGAGTCTTAGCTGGAGCTGGATGCTTATGACAAAAACTTAGATAATCGACAGTTAAACTTTAATTTGTAAAATGTGCTGATGAGAGTTGATGGTTCCACTAAACAACAATACATTTCTAATTATAGTCCAGCTGTTTTTGACTACTGCAGGCGTGAATAGGTTAAAATGTGCCTGCCTGGAGAAATATTCAGAATTCTCCCATATATTCACAATAAATCCCAGGGGGAAAAATAAACATTTTATTGGGCAAAACGTTTACTGCAAACCATTCTTGTATTTATTGAAAGAAAGTTATTATTTCGGAGATTTAGCATTAAGTTAACTTGATTTTAAATACGGTAGTTGGTTAGTAGATATATTGTGTGAATTTTATATTGCACATTGATAAATATTTAACCCATATTTTTTCATTCAGAATTTTCTACGTGTCCCATGACTCTCAAGACCTAAAGATCTTCAGCTATATCGCCAGAGATGGCGCCTCCAACGTCTTCAAGTGCAATGTCTTCAAGGCCTACAAGAAGGTAAGAGACCCTTAGATTACAGCAAAGGCTGCAGAACCTTTACATAGGTTGCCAAGGTGTTAGTGAGGTTTTTCACATTGTATTGGTATAGAATGAGAAAAATATTATCTTAGAAATGCCCCAGACTCTCCTAGCCTGGACAGTGTGCCAGTGGCACACATACTGGCACCCTGCACACACAGGGATGTATTTGTTCCTAAATTAGGAGTCTTAGGAGTCAAAGCTGCACCTGCCTGAAAGTTTCAACCCTTCCAATGCTGTGCTCCTTTCGTCCAAAGCACAAGGACGCAAAGATTTTTGAAAACCATCTATACCCTGTCATGTTGGTATCCATAGGATAGCTCTCACTGAGTACTCTCAGTATGCCAGGGTTTCAGTCTTTGTTTTGTTTTGTATTGGTCAAATTAGCCTCCCCAGGATTACATAAGGGTTAAAGTCAATCCCTGTATGTTTCAATGTTGCAACCCTGGAGGCCATGTAAATGGCTATTTCAGTCGGCAATGCAATATACCCTACCCTACTGACTGGAATAACCTGCCAAGAATGGACATAGCTCAAAACAGAAGAGAATGGTTTCTCCGGTCTATGATCCCCCACAAAGCTATTTTCCCTTGAGATTTCCATAACACTTGATCCCCCTGACATGGGCTTCACTTTAATATATATTTTATGGGGGTCATTTTCTACAGTTGACCATCTTTTCCCATGCAGGGGGGTACAGTTTTTGGTGGCCACCATGGTTAACTTAAAATGCTGTTGAATTAGGACACTTTACCAAGATTTCAGTGGGGTTTTTTCAGGCAGATAAAGGCATGGCAAGTAGCTTTGCCAATTTTTGTGTGTCCCTGTAAGGTAACCCTACATGCCTGGTTTTAGGCGTAGCAAGTTTTGTGATGCCGGTGTTGCTACCAAGGCTAACCAGGTGGAGAGAGCAGAGACCGTCGTCCTGTATGGAGTATATCAGTAATGCAACACCACTGGCATATCTCTAGAATATAAACAAAGCCACAGTCTGCATATCACACAGATACAGGCTGCTAAAGCTTTAGAGTGTACTGACCAGCCAAGGGGAACTACTGGCGCCATCTATAAACACAAAGTCATGTGACCTGAACGGGCTGTACCGTATTGACTTAACCCCCCGCCTCCTTGATAGAAACCTAGAACCTCTGGCGCCACCTATAAACACAGTCATGTGACCTTTACCATCTAAACTTAACCCCTTGCCTCCTTGATAGAAACCTAGAACCACCTGCGCCATCTATAAACACTAGCACCGGACTGTAAAACTTTTTAAAATTAATAGATGAAAACATGTTAAAATACTGTATTATCTCATTGGTACCAATAACAATATCGTACTGTGTCGTTCTGAACGATGTCCAACTTACTCTTGAGTTGATGTTCGTTTCAGGTTAGATTTGAAAGAATCAAACAGAATATGCGTAGCCTATGGCTGAGTTATTGCATGTTGAAGGTTACTTAGTTATCTGTCTACCAGGCAGACTTGCTCTACCCCAGAGGTCAAAGGTCAAGACTAGAGAAAACATGTGGTTTCTGATGCATTTAGCAGCGATTTCCTGTAAATGTCAAGCCACATGAACCCTCCAAGGCACCCTGCAATCAGGCGGTTTTGGGCGCTATAGGCATGAATGGGTTAATACCTGAAACATGCTGTGCTCTTAACCCTTCCAATGCTTTCCTCAGAGACTTCAACTCTTTAATATATATCTCTGCTTTCGTCTAAAGCACAAGAATGCAAAGATGGTTGAAAAATCACCGTGACCTTGTCATGTTGGTATTCATTGGATAGCTCTTGCTGAGTACTTTCAGATAAATACCCATTTGTCAGGGGTTCAGTCAATTTTTAGGTTTTTTGCATCATTTTGTATTGGCCAAATTAGACACCACCAGCATAAGAGTTAAAAATTTATGGCTAGAATTCATAAGGCACCTCTCTTATTAAGTAAATGAATTGCAGGAGGGCAGGGTAATCAGTATAATGATATAAGGCCCTGAAAGACTATGAGTGGATCTTAGTGCCTCCCTCTCCCTTGCCCTTAACCAACCAAGCACCCACTCTCTGCAGCGCAATGTCTAACTGTTGTGCTCCTGGACCGTGAAAAGTTGACATTCCTCCCTTCTGGGTTAACCAACTTATGCAGTATGGTACCAGCGATGGTAGATAGATGGCACCACTTGGTCCTTCTATCTCCAGTGGTTTCATACTCAAACTAAGTCCCTAATTCACCTGGTGAGATAAATCAGAACTAATTTGAACACTCTGGCTACCTTGACCATTTGGTGCCTTGTGAACAGGAAAACTTGAATACATAAAAAAACACATGACAGCATAGACATCTATGCTAGCATGTGTTTAGTTGTTGTGGTGTGTGCCCCACAGACAGGCCTGCCTACAGGCTCCTGCTGTTGGTAGAAAGGTAGTTCAAGGCTGGTTATATATAGCATCATACAGTATCTGTGTACCACACGGCCCATGCTGCACCCACACAGCAGCACTAACAGCAGCAGCAGCAGTAGTAGAAGCAGCACTAACAGCAGCAGCAGCAGTAGTAGAAGCGGCACTAATAGCAACTACAGCAGCACTAGTAGCAGCAGCAGCAGTAGTAGCAGCACTATTAGTAGCAGCACTGATAGCAGCGGTAGTAGCAGCAGAATTAATAGCAGCAGTAGTAGCAGCACTGCTAGCAGCAGTAGTAGCAGCACTGCTAGCAGCAGTAGTAGCAGCACTGCTAGCACCAGTAGTAGCAGAACTAATAACAGCAGTACTAGCAGCACTAATAGCAGCAGTTTTGGCAGCAGTAGTAGAAGCAGTTGCAGCAGTTGCAGCAGTTATAGTAGTAGTTTGTGTGGACAATGTTTATGTGAAAGACTAAACCATCCATTCCTGTATTTCCTGTAACCCTTTCATGCCTGGAGAACTTCCTGACAAGTGTCGTCTGAACCGGTGATGCTTTTCAAAATAACTTTGGAATTAATCATAAATTCGCAAAATACTTGAAGGATAGTTGCGGGTTGGACTTTGATCAACATTTCTCCTTCAAATATTTTCTGAAAATTGCTTTTGTTAGAGAGATATCAGCGAAGTAGTCAGGTGTTTTGGGGCTCCAGGCATGAATGAGTATAACAGCCTGAGAGTTTTGGTGATATCTTTCTGACAGATGATATATTGTAATAAAAAGGAAAATAGAAATGTGGAGCTGCATTGATCAATGGGGGGTACTAAAATCCCAGCGGAATGGTCATTAGCAGGTCATCAAGTGAACATGAATATTTAACGCTTCTGATGCTGGAACATGGATCCAAAGGTTTTTGAAAAACATCCAAACCCTGTCATGCTGGTATTCATTGGATAGCTTTTGCTGAATACTTTCATATGAGTACCCATTTGCCAGAGTTTCAGTCATTTTTCAGGTTTTTTGCATCATTTTGTATTGGCAAAATTATCCACCAGCAGGATAAGGGTTAACTGGCTACGCACAGCAGGTTAGTTAGTGTCACCCAGGTATTTCTGGGTTCAGCAGGACCAGGGTTAATGGAAAGTCTTCATCTGAGGTTCAGCCGGACACCTAACATTAACCCCTGTGAGTCCAAATCATATATATTTCCCATTAATTTCTGATGCCTAATTGTAATAGGGATTATTGGCTTTTGTTTATGTTTAATGATATTATGAGATTTTGGTCCATCACAGTCTTGAAAGTGAACCTTGAATTGAGCAAAGCATTCTGACAGCCAATCGCTGTGGGTATGTTTTTTACAACTCTCCTTCAAATAATTTGGAAAATAATTTTGAATTCCAAAGTTATTGTCAATAGTATAATAGATCCAGACAACAATTTCTAGTCAAACTATTAAGCATAAATGTGTTAGTGCTGAGGCTATTGTTGTCCTATCCATAAGACACAAAGACTTTTGAAAGCCTTCTAAACCCTGTCATGTTGGTATTCATTGGATAGCTCTCGCTGAGTACTCTCAGATGAGTACCCATAAGCCAGGGTTCAGCCATTTTTTGGCTTTATTGCATGATTTTGTATTGGCCAAATTAGCCAGCAGCAGCATAAGGGTTAAGTAGGCGGAGGAGGCTGGGAAGCTGGGATGATCTGAGCTCTGTGAGTGAGTGAGTGAGTGAGTGGTTGTATGTTTTGGGTTAGCGCTGGTAGGTAGTCAGTCAGTGTTGAGGCTTTGCCTGCTGCTGTAGACATGCGGGAAGTTCTACTCTTGCTACCAGTGTTTATTGTGGTGGAGCTGCCGCGTAGACACTCGTAGGACCCTCGCTCACTCACTCTAGCAGAGATCTACAACTACACACTATATAGGAACACGTCGGCCCGCCACCATGCCTATGAAACCAGCCATTGGGAGTATGGAAGAACTGGATGTATGTATGATACATAGCCAAGAATTCAATTATTATTATTATTATTATTATTATTATTATTGTTATTGTTATTGTTATTATTATTAGTATTAATATTAGTACTATTATTAGTACTATTATTATTATTATTATTAGTAGTAGTAGTAGTAGTAGTAGTAGTAGTAGTAGTAGTAGTAGTAGTAGTAGTAGTAGTAGTAGTAGTATTGTTATTATGAAGTTGGGGGGGGGGGGCTTAAAAATCTCCTAGGAAAGACTACATTTCACTTTTTATTTGGGGCCGGGAGAACGGGTGACTACAACAATGTACTAGTTTTTTAACTTTGTATTAAGGGAGAAGAAAATGACAAAAAAAAATTGCTTTGTCATTTTTCATATGTATGTGTATTTTTTTAATTCTAAATTGCACAACTTTGAAACAAAGTCAAAATTGAAAAAAATAATTGTGATGCCATAAATACCTGCAAAATACTCTAAGCTATTTGATTACAACATATTGACTGGAGAGTTCATCTTAAGGGTGGCTAAAATCCCTTCAGTACAATGGTATGGTATTGAGAGAGGTTAGGGGCAGGTAGTTATACATCTTCAGATTCCCCTACTCACTACAGTGGTATTTCTATGTAGAGGGGTAGGGAAAAGGGGCTATAGATCTCCACATCCCCTCAGTACAGTGCTATGGAATTGAGAGAGGTTAGGGGCAGGTAGCTTTAGATCTTCAGATTCCCCTAGTAGTATTTCTATGTAGAGGGGTAGGCGAAAGGGGCTTTAGATCTTCAAATCCCCTCAGTTCAGTGGACTGGTACTTCAAGGTGTACGGGGCTATAGGTCTTCAGGTCCCCTCAGTACAGTATTGAGAGGTTAGGGGCAGGTAGCTTTAAATCTTCTGATTCCCCTAGTAGTATTTCTATGTAGAGGGGTAGGCGAAAGGGGCTTTAGATCTTCAAATCCCCTCAGTTCAGTGGACTGGTTCTTCGAGGGGTAGGGGCTGTAGGTTTTCAGGTCACCTCAATACAGCATTGAGAGAGGTTAGTGTCAGAGTGGGCTATATATTATCATGTCCCCTCGGTAGAGTGACATGGTACTAAAACATGGTAATGGGGCAGGGTGCTATAGATCTAAATGTCCCTACAGTACAGTAGTATGGTACTTAAATTGGTAAGGGGGGAGGGTGCTACAGATCTAAACATCCCCTCAGTACAGTAGTATGGTACTTAGAATGGTTAGGGGCAGGGTGCTACAGATCTTATAGATAATAGATATACAGTGATATTGGTACTTAAAAGAAGGCCATGATACTTTATATACTTAGCAACTATATACAGTTTTGCCCCACGTGAATATGAAAAGTGGGGAAGGGACAAGAGGCCATAGATCTTCCCCTCAGTACAGTGGTATTGGTACTAGGAGACAGTAGGCATTTGAGCTTTGCAACCATTTATAGTTTGGCCCCACATAATAATGAAAAGTGGGTTTGGAGCAGGGGGCTATAGATCTGCAGGGGTCCAGTTAGACACTAGCCCGATAGCCAGAGGCTACAGAAAATTGTCTTGGACTCTAAGAATATTTGTCTTTGTAGCCCGGCTGGCTATAAAAAAAGATTGACATTTTTAGGTCATGCTCAGAGGAATAACAATTCTATAAGGAGTGAGTGTGTGTGTGTAATTTAGGATAACCGAGGCAGCTCGTTTTTGTTTTTTAATGGGACTATGACATTTTCTATCGGGCTATGAAGTTTTGGGAACCTATAGCCCGGCGGTCTTCCTCAGTTTCTTGCCGTAGCCTGACCCCTGGATCTGAACACCCTCTCAGTACAGGTGTGTCAATTCTTCGAGGGGGTAGGGGCTGAAAAGTTAGCTGAATAAGGTTTCCTGTTCTTGAGTGCCTAGATGTGTTTGAGTTGTGCACCATGCAGACTGCTGGTAGAGCAAGTATATTATAATGATTATGTCTGCTGTCAGTCAGGGGTATGATTCGGGGGCCATCTTGATCCGATAACCCAAAGCCACCCGCAAAATGCCACAGGGGAACACGCAATTACCAGCGCAAAGTTTCTGAATAAAAAATTGAGGACTTGCAGCTGTTCCGTTATTGCGCATAATAACCAGAGCTAAATGTGGTGCACATTCTGCCTTTCTCAGGGCAGAGTTAACCCATACATCCTTAGTGCTCCCCCTGAAGAGTTTCATCTGGATCTATGGTTATTTTGAAAATATATTTTGAATAAAGCATTGATCCACAACCCATTAATTGATGTTTTCTTTATTTTTGAGTGATTGCAGAAAGTATGTTAGATCCCGACTTGCCAAGAGAACACCCTATAGGCCCGGCTTTGGGGGGATTGTTTGACTATCAACTCTTCATCAAATGTTTCGAATTTATGCTTTATGCTTTAGTTTATATATATATATATATATATATATATATATATATATATATATATATATATATATATATATATATATATATATATATATATATATATATATATATATATATATAAATATATATATATATATATATATATATATATATATATATATATATATATATATATATATATATATATTCATACATACATATTTACACACACACACACACACACACACACACACACACACACACACACACACACACACACACACATTGGCAGTAGTAACATCGGTGGCAGAGAGTTGTAGGCAAGAAAAGGTGAAGGTAAGCCTTCAGAGGCTGGAGTCAGTGCAAACTGCCCTAAGTTGTATTTTTTACAGGAGAGAATTGTCTGTTTGGCAAAAATATGCTCATCTGAAAATAGATGTGGTTAGAAAAAATGCTGCAGTTCTGCATCGGTTCATCTCCAGGGCAGAGGGATGTACCTAAAAACATGCTTATTTTCAGGAGCACTTACGGGCATAAATTAACCTTGCTCATTAATTCTTTCTATAAGAAAAAACTCCCTCTTGTGCCAAGACTGTGAACTAAATAAGCACAATTAGCAGGCCTTGCCATATGCATGCAAGGTTGTGCCCCTCTATACTCTTGATAGTCGAACAAGCCAATTGCAGGGCTCAATGTTAAGGCTAGCCCCGTAGCCCCGGGCTAGTTATTGAAAGTCAGGGCTAGTAAATTCTACCTGTGAGTAGCCCTGAGGGGCTAGATAGAATTAGAATAATAGCTCTTAAAACAGTATGAAGCCCTCCTTAGGCTCTGCATACCTGGATCATAATTTAATTCAATTTACCACAATACACCATATTCATTTCATGTTATCAATGGTGGCTATGATATCAACTGAGGTCACTATTTGAAATGAGTTGTCATTAATATCAGGACTAGCAAAAATATTTCAGGGCTAATAAAAGTTTCAATTACTAGCCTTGCTAGCCTCATGAAGTTTTTGCTTAATGTTGAGCCCTGAATTGATACAAGGACTCTAAGATCAAACACTAAGAACTTATTACAGATACCACACACTAATCTGAAAAGGTTTGGTGACTAGGGCTGGAATCAATGAGGAAAATGTCGAACCGAACCGGTTCTGAAATTATACCAATTCCGATTCCGATTCCGATTCTTAGCGTTGTTTTGGTCTCTCAGAGGCAAAAACAAAAATTGTCAGAACTTGACTAATGACTGCTGAAAGAAGAAACCAAGGAGTGATAAGTTAGCAGTTATCTAACAGTGAATGACCATGGATTTATCATGAGAGGGGCCTGTATTTTCCAGCTGGCCAGCAGTAATTTTGATGAAATAAATACTGTTTCATCTAGAAAGGATTTTATCTTTAAAATTTCTTTTACTAAAAAGATCTAATACAGATCAATAAATTTCTTTTGAAACATGAACAACCTTCCAGTGTTTCCGGTTGACATGTTTCCACATGTTTGTAGTGCATGTATTGTATGACAAGGCACAGTCACATATCTTACAATATACATGACCTTTCTCTCTAGTGCCTGAGCGTTTAACTTTAAAATGAAAATAATTCCAGATGCCAGATTTCTTTCCCTTCTGGGGCGTGAAATCTTCGTAGATATTTTGTTCTGACATGTGTGCTCTGTTGTTGGAAGCGCATGCAATTCATAGCCCCCATCCAAACCGGTTCATGATATAGCACTGGCACATATTGTCAGCTGTATGATGCGGTGCACCGGTTATTTGAAACAAATGCATCCATCTAGGTCACGGGTCATGGCTTGCCGGGAAGCTGTCATTAGGATGTCATTAACAGGCAGTAAACCGCCTGGAGAGCATCTTGAAAGGTAATAAAGCAATTAAGAATGCCCATTCCTATTCTGGCTTCTCATAAATGTGTATCGATACATAGCGACTCTTTGATATGTCAGTTCTGATCAGCAGCTAAGTACCGATGCGGCCAGTCGATCCTCAGTGATTCCAGCCTCTTTTGAATGAGCTCCCTGACAACATCATGGTGACTTATAGTGTGCAAAACTTCAACACACAGCTGAAAACATTGCTATTTTGCATGGAATTTATTTGACTATTTGGTAGTGTTGGGACGATCATCGATTATAATCGATAATCAATTGTTTATCTCTCTGATTCTGATTTATCGATTACGAAACTGGCAATCGATAATAATCTGAAAATGTGACACCTAGTGGCAAAATATAGAACTAAATGACAGACAAGTTGTCAGCTTTCTTGCAATGCAATTAAGCCCCAAAAACACTTCAAAACAAAGTTAAGGTAGGTGCTAATAGCAAGTAATTGTCATACACCATCACTTATTATTTGGCTCTAGACCTCTAGTACCTAATTACTGCAAAAGTGCGATGAACTGATTATGATCGATAATCGATCGGTTGGCTGTAACTGATTATCGATCATGAAATTGCAACCGATTCCCAACCCTACTATTTGGACCATTGATATCTGTCCACTGACTATTCTTTATAACATGCTTTTGAACATAAAAGGTGGAAAGGGTGCTAAATCAAATATCAATTATTAAATTATCATGCTGACTAGCCTGCCTCTCTGGCCAGATTCGGATGCCAACCCCTGTCACTGTCACTGTTCTATGCTACATTGGCCTATTGAAAATCTGCATGTGCAACACCCTTGTGTGGCAAGTGTATGAACTTATAGCCAACAGTAGGCCATATGCCCCTATGACGATGTGTGCATGCGAGAGAGAGAGAGAGAGAGAGAGAGAGAGAGAGAGAGAGAGAGAGAGAGAGAGAGAGAGAGAGAGAGAGAGAGAGAGAGAGAGAGAGAGAGAGAGAGACAGACAGAGAGAGATAAGGGGGGGGAGAGAGAGAGAGACAGACAGAGAACAAGGAACAGAGAGAGAGAGAGAGAGAGAGAGAGAGAGAGAGAGAGAGAGAGAGAGAGAGAGAGAGAGAGAATTGAGAGAGAGAGAGAATTGAGAGAGAGAGAGAGAGAGATAAGGGGGGGGAGAGAGAGAGAGACAGACAGAGAACAAGGAACAGAGAGAGAGAGAGAGAGAGAGAGAGAGAGAGAGAGAGAGAGAGAGAGAGAGAGAGAGAGAGAGAGAGAGAGAGAGAGAGAGAGAGAGAGAAAGAGAAGTCTTGCTGGAAGTATGTAAAATGAAGTAAAACTTAGTAGCAGGCTATATACATGTAATTGTTAGCATTGATTTCTATTCTTCCGGCTAGAGTTGTGGGTGAGAAGAGCTTGGTACCAGCTGTGTTCAGGTTATAATGGGAGGCTCCAGCTATTCTTACAGCACTGAAGCACTGATTGATGGCCAGGCAATATATAGGTGTCCCCGTCTCTCGCCCTCACATAGACTAGCTCCTAGTCTACGATTTCATTAAATTATGCTTTTCTCTGTTCTGGTCTCTATCATTTGCTTTATGTATAAGTGTTAGTTCCTGTGGCTGGTGATAGATGGCACCAAGGGTGGTCACACTGGTCTGTCGGAATCAAGAAACTCGAAAAATCTCACTGTGGGCCAACTGGTGAGCAATTTAAGAACTAAATCAGGGTAGACACAGTTCAGTGTTGGTTAAGTTTTCATGTAAAATATATAGAGATAAAAAGATTCTTGGCGTAGCACTAGACTAGCCCTCACAGGGATGGGGGATGGCTTTATTATGCACAGAGGTAAGGGCTGAGATTTATGTTGTGCCTTTCAAAAGTCCTATCCTAGACCTTGTACCTAGTCCCTGACAAGATATCCTTTCTCTCTGTGGGGACCAACGTGTGTATTACTTTGAATGGACTGCCAGTGTACTGAGTGTAGTGCTATCAGGAGCCTGTAGGTGGCACTGTAAGGGAAAGGCACTGGTACTCAAAGTGATTACAAATAACAATATTGAATGGAAAAAAGTCTTTCTTGTATCAAAACAGTTTGATATTATATCTTATAGTTTAGGGTTTTAAATGGGCAGAAATTGACCTAATCAGTACCTGGACGTCTTAGCACGAAGGCAGCATGTTGTCTATCAGTGAAAATTTTGAAGTTGACAGTGCTTTATTCAACAGAAGTAGGGCCCTAGATGGCAGGCAGTATTGTTGAATATTGTTAAGGTATAGTATCACTAAAAAATTGATTCAGTTTTGTATTGTGAAAAGGTGGCACCATCTGTCATTAGCCACAGGAACTTACACTTAGACATTAGGCAAAAGAGAGATACCAGAACAAAAAAAGCATTATTCATTGAAATCGTAGACTAAGAGCTAGTCTAATCTGAGGCCTGTCCTGGCCTAACAACAGGTCCGCTCTAGGCATGCGGTGTCGAGACAAATCTGTCCCTCATAGAAGCAGAGTTGTGCTCTAAATCAACATCTTCCCAAAAACACTGCTGCGTTTCTCTGTAGATATCTCTGCTGGTGTCATTTTCCTGAAATCTATTCTGCCTACCACAGTGGGGGGAGGGGAGTTGCCTCTGTTAAGGCTTGAATCTTATACTTCCATGGATAGAAAAGTCATATCCCTTGCAAAAACATAGTGGAACATTTTGCGCCACATTGTGTGGCAGAAAATAGTTTTTTTTCTGTGGTACAAGTGTGCTTAGTGATTTGACTATAACATAGGGTCTACCTTGTAATTACCATATTCTAACCTCATAACGACCACCACATTTCTACCACACATCATGGTAGACACATGGCAGCCCCGTGGTAGAATGGTGGTAATGATCAACCACGGTTCTGCCACGGGTCAACGACTGACCGGTGGTCAGAGCGTGGAAATTGAAATATCAACCAGTTTCTGATCTTATTGCTAGTGCTGTGAAAGCCCACCAGCCAATTGGATGCTGGCAACCTAGTCACTCCATGTGTACTCCAAAGGGGAGCTGTGCTTGTGATGTTACTGGTCTAACTGCTGAAACTCAAGCAACCGTCCAGCAGTCTGTTACTGGTAATTGTTGGAGCTAAGGCATACTGTTCTGCTTCACAGGGGAGCTGTGCTTGTGATGTTACTGGTCTAACTGCTGCAACTGAAGCAACCGTCCAGCAGTCTGTTACTGGTAATTGTTGGAACTAAGGCATACTGTTCTGCTTCACAGGGGAGCTGTGCTTGTGATGTTACTGGTCTAACTGCTGAAACTCAAGCAACCGTCCAGCAGTCTGTTACTGGTAATTAGAGGAGCTAAGGCATACTGTCTTTCTCAATAGGGGAGCTGTGCTTGTGATGTTATTGGTCTAACTGCTGAAACTCAAGCAACCGTCCAGCAGTCTGTTACTGGTAATTAGAGGAGCTAAGGCATACTGTCTTTCTCCATAGGGGAGCTGTGCTGATGATGTTACTGGTCATACTGCCAAAATTTGCGCCCTCCCTCCCAGATCCGTTTGACTTTGGTTTTGGATCAGCCTCACCATCATCAGCAGTAGTGTGCTATCAACTAGCACACTTATGTGTTTATTTGACTTCCAAGTGTTTATTTTAATGTTTGTGAAGGTGTTCTTTTGACATATTTCCCAGTGCGGTGAGTGTCAGGAGAGGTGTGATTTCTGGCTGAAGGAGCTGAACTTGGTTAACCCTTATGCTGCCGGTGGCTAATTTGGCCAATACAAAATGATGCAAAAAAAAATGAAAAATGATCGAAACCCTGTCAAATCGGTACTCATATGAAAGTACTCGGTAGGAGCTATCCAATGAATACCAACATGACAGGGTTACAATGATTTTCAAAAATCTTTGCGTCCTTGTGCTTTGGACGACAGTAGCCTCAGCATTGGAAGGGTTAACCCATTCACGCCTGGAGTTCTACTATTGTCTGGATCTGCCATACCTTTGACGATAACTTTGGAAAGAAGCAAAAATTCTCAAAACATTTGAAGGGGAGTTGTAGAAAGAGATCTGATGAATAACTCTCCTTCAAATATTTTCTATATATTGCTTTTGTTAGAGAGATATCACCTAAATAGTCCGTCAGTTTTGGCTTGTACTGGCATGACTGAGATAAGTAGCGGGCACACGCACATAGGCACATCTGGCCTCCATGCGTGAACTCTTTGCCAGCTTCTAAGCCAGGACTTAGAAACTGGCTGCCCAAAATTCAGAATCGTAGTATTTTGGGCGTTATAACTTTCAAGGGAGACCACAATATGTTCAGATAACAACTGTAAATGTGTACTTACTTATTGAGGAAAGGCTTAATATCCTTATGCAATGCTATTGGAATTACATGAAGGTTGAAGTATTCAATGTGTTCAGATAACAGCCGTAAACCTACATATTGAGATCCTTACGCAACGGTTTGTGAAATACTTAAAGGTTAAAATATTCAATTGCTTTACTTGAAAGTGATCTCTTAGAAATAGCTCACAAAAGTATTTGGGTGTCCTGAAGTGTGATTTTTGCAGGTTTGTCATCTCTATAGCTTGTGAGTTATGGAACCTATACAGGCCACTAGATTAAGGTTACAGTGAAAAACAAAATGCCATATAGTGAATACTTAGCCCATTACGCAGATATCAACAAATGTGCATGCCTAACAATGTGCGCGTGGCACTTGCTAAATTTATTGTTCGGTAAGCTGGCAAACTGTAGACCTGAACTCACGATCAGGTAGCCCGGCCACCATTTTGGGTAGTCCCGCCACTTTTTTCGCTACCATTTTGTAGCGTTTTAGTGGGGAGCTTCCCCAAGAATCAGGTAGTCCAATGGGACTACCTGAATCCAACATAAGGTAGCCTCCCAGGAGATTATGCTAATTGTCGAGCGCTGGGGTCGTTTAAATATGGTCATTTTACCCATATGTGGAACCAAAAACGATTCACAGTGTCAATGGGAGTGGCCATTTGGAATGGTTTTTCTTAACCCTTAGGCTGCTGGTGGCTAATGTTGCTGATACAAAAGGATGCAAAAAACCTGAAAAATGACTGAAACCCTGGCCTACTCATCTGAGAGTACTCATTGAGAGCTATCCAATGAAAACTAACATGACAGGGTTTAGATGGTTTTAACAGATCTTTGTGTCTCTGTGTTTTGGACGAAAAATAGTCTTAGCATTGGACAAGTTAATTGAGTATTTCTGCCTCATAGTGATACAAGTTTGCTTCGTCTGCTAACACTCCCAAGCGTGAGTTCGCAGGTTCGAGTCTCCGCTGTATCCTCAAGCGGGTTGGCCTGGTCGCTATATAAATGTTCGGCGTTGTGGAGGGCTGTCTATGGTCCTTCTGCAACTGAAAGACACCTTGGAACTAATCGTGAATAGTAAGGAATTTCTTCCCGGTTCCGGGTTTCTGTCCCGTCGCGATATGACCTAAGCTGTTGAAAGCGACTAAAACTGAATTCCTTCCTTCCTTCCTTCCTTCTGCTAACACTAACAGTATTGTGTTTTTCTCTACTGTCAGAGCCAGGCCATGCGTATCGTGAGATCGGTGGGTCAAGCGTTCGAGGTGTGCCACAAGCTCAGCCTTCACACAGCCAATCAGAATGAAGAGAACGGCGTCGCCCAAGAGACAGAAGAGAAAACAGCTGATGAAGCCGACACCAGCGTCAAAATAAGTGAGTGCCACTTTTTACTTAATAGAAAAAATATTTTGAGTCCCTCTTGAAAAATGTCTGGATGCATGCTGATTTGAGATGAGGCCTAAAAAAAAGTTGTTTGTTTCCTGTAACCATACCGTAATACGTTTTTATTCAAAAAAATACCCATACTCTATAGTTTTTTCCCCCATTCCAACTCCAAATCAACATAAAACCTGCATAATTTTTGAACAAAAAAATAATCTGAAAGAATATTTTTTATCAGCCTATTATTTATGTAGTAATTTTCATTAACGAATGGTCGTGCTATGCTTATTGTATCGTCATTTATGAATGTTATGAGTATGTATCTTCATTTATGTATGTTATGAGTATTGTATCTCCATTTATGAATGTTATGAGTATTGTAACTTCATTTATGAATTTTATGATTATTGTATCTTCATTTATGAATTTTATGATTATTGTAACTTCATTTGTGAATGTAATGATTATTATATCTTCATTTATGAAAGCTATGAGTATTGTATCTTCATTTATTAATATTATGATTATTGTATCTCCATTTATGAATGTTATGAGTATTGTAAATTCATTTATGAATATTATGATTATTGTAACTTCATTTGTGAATGTAATGATTATTATATCTTCATTTATGAAAGCTATGAGTATTGTATCTTCATTTATGAATATTATGATTATTGTATCTCCATTTATGAATGTTATGAGTATTGTAAATTCATTTATGAATATTATGATTATTGTAACTTCATTTATGAATGTAATAATTATTGTATCTTCATATATGAATTTTATGATTATTGTATCGTCATTAATGAATGTTATGATTATTGTATCTTCATTTATGAATGTTATGATTATTTTATCTTCATTAATGAATGTTATGATTATTGTATCTCCATTTATGAATGTTATGAGTATTGTATCTTCATTAATGAGTGTTATGATTATTGTATCTTCATTAATGAGTGTTATGATTATTGTATCTCCATTTATGAATGTTATGAGTATTGTATCTTCATTAAGTTGTGTTGGTCAAGTGGTTAGGACGCTTGCCTGCGGCGCATTAACAAAGGAAATTTATTTCCTTGCTGCTTTCCAGTGCTTCGGAGGGCACTTTAAGCCGTCGGTCCAGTCGGCCAGGAGCCTTAGTAGCTCGTGTTTCTTGTAATTGATATACCGACTTAAAATAAAGATTACATTTACATTAATTAATGAGTGTTATGATTATTGTATCTTCTTTTATGAATGTTATGATTGTTGTATCTTCATTTATGAATGTTATGATTATTGTATCTGGCTTTATGTTTTTCAGGCAAGACCTACCCAGACCCGCCATCAGGAGGGACAGACTCCTTGCCTCCTTATACTCAACGCGCGGAGGACGCCACACATACCTCGGGCTCCGACGAAGCCCTAAAACACATACTAGGGGGAAATATCTCAGTACAGGTAAGGTTAGGTCTGATATAGCTGCATTTATTCACTTGGTGCCTAAAAGAGCCCTCGCATACTTTTGATCATTTCTCAGGTAACCATTCCTAATCTTGTACTTATGACATACCTGTAACCATTGCAAACTTTGTACTTATGACATACCTTTGATCATTTCTCAGGTAACCATTCCTAATCTTGTACTTATGACATACCTGTAACCATTGCAAACTTTGTACTTATGACATACCTTTGATCATTTCTCAGGTAACCATTCCTAATCTTGTACTTATGACATACCTGTAACCATTGCAAACTTTGTACTTATGACATACCTTTGATCATTTCTCAGGTAACCATTCCTAATCTTGTACTTATGACATACCTGTAACCATTGCAAACTTTGTAATTATGACATACCTTTGATCATTTCTCAGGTAACCATTCCTAATCTTGTACTTATGACATACCTGTAACCATTGCAAACTTTGTACTTATGATATACCTTTAATCATTTCTCAGGTAACCATTGCTCACTTTGTACTTATGACATAACTTTGATCATTTCTCTGGTAAACATTACTAAACTTGTCCTTATGACATACCTGTAACCATTGCACACCTTGTACTAATTACATACCTTTGATCTTTCTCAGGTAACGGGAGGAACAATCTCATCTCCGCTGGGTTCGCCTGTCGTCCTGGGCGAGAGCACCCTACCGGACGCCCAGCTGCCCCTCAGCAGCCACCATCAGATACAGTTGCTACGGCAACAGCTGGAGCAGCAGCAGCAGCAGACGCAGATCGCCATAGCGCAAGTGCATCTTCTTAAGGACCAACTGGCAGCAGAGACAGCCGCCAGAATAGAGGCCCAGGTAAGGTTCAGGGGGTAAAGGTCAAAGGTTAACCCTTCCAATGCTGAGGCTACTTTCATCTAAAGCACAAGGGCACAAAACCTTTTGAAAACCATCTAAACCCTGTCATGTTGGTATTCATTGGATAGCTCTCAGCGTAAGGGGTAAAGGTCGTCTAGATACAGGCACCAACGAAGAATGTACATCTATATCTCAGCAAATTAACCAGTCAGTAAATTTGATTGTATAAAAGTGTACATATCATTATTACTATGATGAAGTTAAACATTAAATTAAAATTAATTTTTGTATGTTCATCTAATTGACAAAAGCAGTTATATATTAGTAGAATTGTTATGAAAATGTGACTACATTTTCTTGAATGCTTTTCTTAACTACTGACTAAAAAAAACTAAATCATAGATTCTTGCTTGCACATAATGTATCAAGAGTGATATCTCTTTCATTGCAGATAAAGTACTTTAACTAGTTTTTAAAGGTAAACCTTAAGGTTTGTAAAAAGGAAATACATGTACACATAAAAGAATGACCATTACACAGTTATATCAAAATAAGGTGCATGTCTCATTTTTAATTTGCATTTTGTAATACAATGTGAGTTGACTATAAAAGCACCTCATAAATGATTGATAAAGAATTTCTAAATCGAAGGCCAGCAGCCTTGGTAGCTGAATAGTCTAAGGCATTGCCACTGACTGCTCGCTGCCTGCTTACTGTCTCTCTTCTCTCTGCCTGTGAGGAAGTTGCCAGTGACTTGGGCTTGAAAGATGGTTTAACTCATTAATGCTCATGGTGTAAGCGTAGTAAGGAAAATATTTGATGGAGAAATGTTTAATAGAACGTAACCAACAACTCTCCTTCAAATATTTTGAAAAATATTTCTCAATTCTTAAGTTATTGTCAAAAGTATATTAGATCCAGACGGCAATTCATGAAGGAACTCTTAAGCATTAATAGGTTAACCCAGGTACATTGGTTTCCCTCACCTCTTACAACATGTAGCAGGAAAGGTGACAATAAACAATCTGTATTATCGCTACTGCTTTACACTATGAAATTGACTTAACCTTGACGTCTGTGAATGAGGGTAATTTGCTATCTATTAGCGAAAAATCCGAAGCTGAAAGTGCTTAATTAACAAAATTAAGTCCCTGGGAGGCAATATATATTTCTAATAATAATATTAGGATATTGTATAGTTAGGTAAATATTTACTATTGTATCTTATCTTGAAAGTTTAAAAATGGTGAATCGGTAATGGTAAGTGTGTGTATTTTCAGGTGAGGACGCACCAGTTTTTGTGTATTTTAAATGGTGAACGCGTGTATTATAAATAGTGAATCCCTAATGGTTTATGTGTGTATTTTCAGGCGAGGACGCACCAGTTTTTGTGTATTTTAAATGGTGAACGCTTGTATTATAAATAGTGAATCCCTAATGGTTTATGTGTGTATTTTCAGGCGAGGACGCACCAGTTTTTGTGTATTTTAAATGGTGAACGCGTGTATTATAAATAGTGAATCCCTAATGGTTTATGTGTGTATTTTCAGGTGAGGACGCCTCAGTTTTTGTGTATTTTAAATGGTGAACGCGTGTATTATAAATAGTGAATCCCTAATGGTTTATGTGTGTATTTTCAGGCGAGGACGCACCAGTTTTTGTGTATTTTAAATGGTGAACGCGTGTATTATAAATAGTGAATCCCTAATGGTTTATGTGTGTATTTTCAGGCGAGGACGCACCAGTTTTTGTGTATTTTAAATGGTGAACGCGTGTATTATAAATAGTGAATCCCTAATGGTTTATGTGTGTATTTTCAGGCGAGGACGCACCAGTTGTTGTTACACAACCGTGAGCTGCTGGACCACATCAACCAGCTGGTGGCGCGCATGCAGGAGATGGAGATGAGGAGCTCAGGCCTCAGCGTCACCTCAGACAACATCTACTCAAGTCCACCACAGGTAAGACCACACAAACACCAGCAACAGCACCTACAGCAGCAACCGCAACAGCAGCAGCAACAGCAGCAGCTAAAAGAGAAATTGTGAGAGTAGTCTTAGAAGGAGCGCCAGCAGTCAGTAGAAGTAGTAGTAGTAGTAGTAGTTCTAGAAGTAGTAGTAGTAGTAGTAGTAGTAGTAGTAGTAGTAGTAGTAGTAGTAGAAGTAGTAGTAGTAGTAGTAGTAGTAGTAGTAGTAGTAGTAGTAGAAGTAGTAGAAGTAGTAGTAGTAGTTCTAGAATTAGTAGTAGTAGTAGTAGTAGTAGTAGTAGTAGTAGTAGCAGCAGCAGCAGTAGTAGTAGTAGTAGAAGTAGTAGTAGTAGTAGTAGTAGTAGTAGTAGTAGTAGTAGTAGTAGTGGTGGTGGTGGTGGTGGTAGTAGTAGTAGTAGTAGTAGTAGTAGTAGTAGTAGCAGCAGCAGCAGTAGTAGTAGAAGTAGTAGTAGTAGTAGTAGTAGTAGTAGTAGTAGTAGCAGCAGCAGCAGCAGCAGCAGTAGTAGTAGTAGTAGTAGTAGTAGTAGTAGTAGTACTTAGTAGTAATAGTCATGGAAGTAATATTTGTAGGAGTATCAACAGCAGTTGCAATCATCAGTCAGAATAGTAAAAGCAGTTAAAAGTTAAAAGTACAGTGATTATGACAATGATGGTGATAATAATAGCGATTAATGATAATAATAATAATAATAATAATCATTATATTGTTATAGTGAATGTGTATATTAGTACTTTACTATATATTAGTAGGAGTATCAACAGTTGCAATCATCAGTCATAGAATAGTATAGCAGTTAAGAGTTAAAAGTACAGCGATTATGACAATGATGGTGATAATAATAGCAATGATGATAATAATGAAATAATGATGATGATAATGATAATGAAATGATGATGATAATTATAATAATAATGATGATGATGACAACAATAATAATAATAATAACAATAATAATAATGATAATGATAAGAATAATCAAGAAAAAGAATAATTATAATGATGATAATAATAATGATAATGAATTACAATCATGATAAGAGTTATAACAGTAATAATAATAATAAAAATGCTAATGCCAATAATATTAATAATAATGATAATAATAATAATAATAGTAATGATAATAATAATGACAATAACAATAATACTAATGATGATGATGATAGTTATATAACAATAGAGTAGATAAGGGAAAATTCATGCTAGTTTAATGCGGGATCATCATAATTCTGAATGAAAAATGAAATACTATAAAAGGAAATGTCCCATGATTGATATTCCTCTCTGTGTTTGTAGATTCCCATGCTTCCAGACCCCACGACCCCCCAGCCAGGGCAGGTGAGCATTCCCAACTTCCGCGATGTCGACCAGTCCTATATCGGCAACATTCCGGAACAAGCGCTGTTTGAAAACACCAACACGCAGGCGGAGAGTACGGATTCCCCCGACAGTGGCCATAAAGAGATGTCCTCGGACAGTCTCTCGTATAACCTGACACAGCTGGAAACTAGCTCCTGGTACCGCATCACCAGCCCCGAGAGCTCTCGCCAGGGGACGACTATCTCCAGCGTGCAGTCCTCCGAGCGCGATACCAGCGTCAAAAGCTTTGATTCTCAGACGAAGATCATCACTCCAGTCCCGCATCAAGATGCCAGTGGCAATCCCTTGGAGCTCAACCTCACGCCTAGGATAGAACCTCCACCTAAAGTCACCAGACGCTCACCGAAATCTCCCTCGGCAAAATCGCCGTCGGATTTTGATTCGTCGGCATCGGCGTCTAAGCGTAACAGTGTGAACAGTAACTGTTCTAGTCACTCCCATCGGAGTGGCTCGACGACCTCTGACCCCACGGCCGCCACCACCAAGCACCGCGAGAACAGCCTCAATCTCGAGAACAAGCAGATGAATAATTCGTCCACCAAGCCTCCGACCGAGCTCAGCGTCGTGAGTATCAACGATCTCAGCATGAGTCCCGCAAATAAGAAAGTGAACTCTAAACCTGATCCCAAGCAGCAGCAGCAGCAGCAGCAGCAAGATAACTCTAAGTTACATATCAGCTTTTCCGACGATGAGAACACTGAAAACTCGGAGGACTCGGGCGTCCCCAAGCAGCCCCTTAGACTGGATTCAATGACTTTTGATGAATTTGACGCTCTCAGTACTTAGGGCAACAGGAAGCCTATGATCAAAGAGAAAAAATGCGAACTATGAAATCTACGCGTGAAGATTTCGATGTGTACATTTATAATGTTGCGCCTGCCCCAGGCACAGGGACTAGGAAAGAGCTTAGTTTTGCACATTTATTGAAGGACACTTTGGACTTGAATAATTGTTTATATTGCAGAGGTCTGGCTTGTGAGTTAGTCTATTAATGCCTGGCACCCTATTCTACTTACTGCGACACTGGTTTGTAATATATGTATACTAGTGTTTATCGTCTTACTTTGCGATCCAGGTGTTCATGAAAAGGTTGATTTATATCTTGAAAAACTTGGGGACTAGATCATGAGTCTACATATCAAGGGGTGGTTATACTACATTGTCCTCCGTGGGACTGGTTTGTGAGTCTTATCTACCAGAAGATCAACAGGTGTGTTAGGCTATCAGAAGATCAACTGGTTTGTTAGTCTATCAGAAGATCAACTGGTTTGTTAGTCTACCAGCGGATTAACTGGTGTGTGAGTCTATTTTTAACAGATGGCTATGGCACTTTGCATCTTGGGACTGACTGCAAAGTGAGTCTACCTTCCAATCCAGAAACCTCTCTCGAAGCACAGTTACCTACAAGATTTGTACACATTTTTCATGCACATCAAAATGTGCAGGTAGCTTGTCCTAACCCTTATGCTGCTGGTGGCTAATCCATACGATACAAAATGATGCAAAAAACATGAAAAATAACTGAAACCCTGGCAAATGGGTACTCATCTGAGAGTACTCAGCGAGAGCTTTCATAGGAGTACCCACATGACTTGGTTCAGATGATTTTCATTTTTATTTGCTTATTTGTGCATCGGACGAAAATAACCTCACCCCCCACCCCCACCCCAACCCCCTGTTAATTATCTTTACCAATAACAATGCCTCTACTGGCTAAGCACCCTAATCGTGGTAAATGGATCGCCCGATTGCATGTTTCAAGGACTCTATTGTTGTGCGCCGGTGTGACAATGCAACAATTGGACACCCCTGGGCCTGGTGCATGCCTAAAGCACCTTTCGACGTGAATCGTATCCAAAAAAAATCAAAATGAATAAATAAATTTCATGAAGGGAGATTTATTCATTGCAGTAGGATAAAATACTAACCCAGTCACATCTGGTGTGCGCTTGTGGTCTGGCACCTGAGCGTAACTGACAAATTTATGTAATATTTTTCAAAAATCCAGACGATTGCTACTTCAAGATAGGTCTCTACATGACTAGTATCTTTCACTTTCATCTTTTTTTCGAAATATTACTAAATTGTCATGTTATTAGAATTTGTGTCATATCATTTGTCTGTTCCAGGTACAGAAAGCTTACTGTACAAATTGACAATTGTTCAGTGTATTTAAAGAGGCAACCCTGTGAAATAAGGGACCGGACCGTCATCAAATGACGCTATCTTTGTATGGTTTCTTGCTTTTTGTTCTAAGCTTTACAGTTCTAACAATCCACTCGGTGGAATGATACCATGCTCTGAATCGGATCTTTATTTAACCCTTCCAATGCTGAGGCTACTTTCGTCCAAAGCATAAGAATGCAAATTATTTTCAAAATCATCAAAACCCTGTCATGTTGGTATTCATTGGAAAGCTCTTGATGAGTACTCTCAAATGAGTACCCGTTTGCCAGGGTTTCGGTCATTTTTCAGGATTTTTGCATCATTTTGTATAGACCAAAGTAGCCACCAGCAGCATAAGGGTTAAGATGAGGGTGTGATAAACTGTCAGAAACTTGCTGACCCCTGACCTTTGACCTTTAATGACCTCTGATAGGGGAACGACCTCTTGATGTCAGAGCAGGTGCTCGGACATCTAGGACTCTCATTTGGAAGTCAGATCAGTTCTGATCTTGTTCTTATGTGTTAAATCATGTTGATAATCATCTACATAGCTGACTCACTGTAGGCTTGGTACACTAAATTATTTTGATGATGTATGTAAAGATTATATGCTTATTTGTTCATAGATGGGGAATTGGTTTCAATGAATGAAATGATTAATGAAATGCAGAAAGGACGAGGCCTAAAAGAAGTTTGTTTTCTAGTGACAATGGTGGAGAAGATATGTAATGATTTCTTTTTTCATTTAACTGTGAAAGTGATTAAAGTTTTTTTTATTATGAATGAAAAGATTAGGCAGAACTTTCAGCAGGAGGATGGAACACTAGGGTTACCAGAAAGAAACTTTTTTTAACCCTTACGCTGCTGGTGGTTAATTTAAATTTAGTCAACATGACAAGATGACAAAAAGCTGAGAAATGATCGAAACCCTGGCAAATGGGTACTCATCTGATAGTGCTCAGCAAGAGCTTTCCAATGAATACCAACATGACAGGATTAAGATGATTTTCATAACTTTTGGCTTTTTTGTGCATTTGATGAAAGTAGCCTCAGCAGCATAAGGGTTAAGGTCCTGAAATCCTTGACCCTTCAAGGAGGGATGTCCAAATATTGGAGTCCTGCAGGATAGATGATTGATCCTGGAGCCAAGCAATTTTTGATGGGTGCTCTGCGACAATCAGTTTGAATAATGTTGTCAAGTGACGCTACTATATCAGCTTTGGTAGCAATAATAAAGACATAGACCCATCGGTAGGTGGTATCAATAAATGGAGTTTCTGTATTTAACCCTTATGCTGCTAATGGCTAATTTTGCTAATACAAAAAAAAATGCAAAAAGGCTGAACAATGACCGAAACCCTGGCAAATGGGTACTCATCTGAGAGTGCTCAGTGAGAGCTTTCTAATGAATACCAACATGACAGGGTTTCGTTGGTTATCAAAAATCTTTGTTTCCTTGTGATTTGGACGAAAGTAGCCTTAGCATTGTAAGGGTTAAAAGTACAAGTAGAACACCCAATAGACTTATTTGGTGATGCTCTCCGAAAATATCCCGAATTAAACAGTGATTAAAGGTTCTGTCTTGTTGCACGTTTTTATGACGATCAGTCTTGTATAGTGAGCACCTATAGAGGAGATGTACAGGATTTCACCCCAGTTCAAGGCAGAGTTTTCCTCGAAGTTGAGACATTTTTGAAGGGAAATTGTGGTGACGACGTTGGTGTTCTTGTATTAACCCTTTTACTTCTGGAGTGCTGCATGCATCATACGTAGGAACTGACAATCTCTATCATTACTCATCAATAGGGAGGTAACTTTGAAAAAAATTAAAATCAAAGAGGGAATGTTAGAAATTACAAGCATAAGAGTTTCATTCATTCGCAAATTATCACTCTTTGATCAAGATATTTTTCATTCATTCGTAAATTATCGCTCTTTGATCAAGATATTTTTCATTCATTCGCAAATTATCGCTCTTTGATCGAGATATTTTTCATTCATTCACAAATTATCGCTCTTTGATCGAGATATTTTTCATTCATTCGTAAATTATCGCTCTTTGATCAAGATATTTCTATATTTGTCAGAACATGTGTAGGCTCCAGAGGTTAAGGGGTTAAACAGGAAGAAGAGTATATTTTAATTAGGCCATCAAGTTGTAAATATTTATGTATGTATTATAGTATTTGACTATGAATTAAAACGTTGGTCAGATATTGATTTGTTGCAGGAAACAGGTGATTTTTTCTATCCTTGTCATGTCTGATCATTCTGTTGTAGAAAGTTGTCTCGTTTATTTTTGAGTGGAATTTTACTCAAAATACTCATTAATTTTCCTTGGCATCTGTATACCATGTAAGCTCATTGTTTTTACTCGCCTATGAATGTACCCCACCCCTAGCTGGAGATTGTAGACCTTGTGAAAGTTACGAAAGCCCACCTCCCTCCCCCAATCAACTCCATTTTGACCCTTTCGAAGCTAGAGTTTCGCTTGAAATTTTTTGATATACTTTTTATGATATGTAAGTAACAAATCCTACATGTGCAAAGATATCTTAACCCTTATGCTGCTGGTGGCTAATTTGGCCAATACAAAATGGTGCAAAAAACCTAATAAATGACTGAAACCCTGGCAAATGGGAACTCATTGGAGAGTACTCAGTAAGAGCTATCCAATGAATACCAACATGACAGGGTTAATATGGTTTTCAAAGAATCTTTTCATCTTTGTGCTTTGGATGAAAGTAGCCTCGGCATTGGAAGGAGGAGGATCTATGATCAAAAATTTTCTTCCAAATATTTTCAAAAATGACTTATCAGAAAGATACCACCTACTAGGTTGGCGTTTTTGCTGCTTTAGGCATAAATAAATTAAAAGAATTGTGGGAACTTGTTTAGAATGCTTCCATTTGTATATCTGAGTTGTAGGTGTTTGGCCAGCCAATGAACAATCATGTTGTATGAAATTAAGGCCTAAAAAAGAAATTGTTTGTTTCCTGTAACGGTCCTAAAAAGAATAGGGTAGGTAGGTCGGTAAAAAAAATTTTTGCATTATTTTTTTGTCATAAATGTGTGTTTTATGCATGTTTTTCGTTGATTGGGAGTTGGGAGGGCAAAAAAAAAAAACTTTAGGGGAGGGATTTTTTGAATAAAAACTTGTTAGGGTAGGGTAACAGGAAACAAACAACTTTTTTTAGGCCTAATCAAAATCCACACCTGGCCTTTCCTCCCATCAATATTGTCCGGTAGGTCAGATATTAACTAACACAATGCTTAAACTTAAGATATGTTTAAAGAATATTGTTGGATGATTTTATGAACCTGTCCATAAATTGAAAGAGAAATATTAATGAAAAGTGTTTTCCTTTTGTAAGGCTGATATTGCCCTCCTTTCGTATATTTTTACATATCTGCTTGAGTTTTTTTTCGAAATATCACAACATGGTTTTACAGCACATGCGTTTTCGGTGTAAGATTTAAAATCTTGCGTGAGGTTAAGAGTATTTTCCTTCTATAAGTCAGTGAGTTCGAGTCTTGCTCAGTTGGCTATACAAGTGAAATTGTTCAGTGATAAAGTTTTACTGCTGCTGAACAGAAGGGTTGAGTTATTGTTCTCAAAAATAAGATTTGTTGGTGAAGCTCTGATTCATACTCCTTCAAACATTTCCCAGAAGATACCTTTAACCCTTTAGCTGCTGGTTGCTAATTTGGTCAACATTTCGAAATGATGACAAAAAGCTGAGAAATGACTGAAACCATCGCAAATGGGTACTCATCTGAAAGTACTCAGCGAGATCTTTCCAATGAATACCAACATGAAAGGGTTAAGAAGATTTTCATAATTTTTTGCTTTTTTGTACATTGGCCGAAAGTAACCTCTGCAGCAGAAGGGTTAATAAGATACAGCCAAATGACATCACCTTCATTTGGTGGTCCAGGCAGGAATTGGATTAACCCACTAATGCCCAGAGCGGCAGTAAACAGCCTAACAATTTTGATGAAATCTTCAGAGGAAAACCATAGTTGAGAAAAGGTTTGAAGGATAAACGCAAATCAGGACACTTCCAATAATTCTCCTTCAAAGATTTTTTAAAACATCTTCAATTCCAGACTTATTGTCAAAAGTATCATGGATCCAAATGACACATTTTAGAAGAACTCTTAAGGATAAATGGGTTATAGAAAGAAGGCTTTTTGTGTACCTCCTAGCTTCAGTAGATTCGCTTGAAGCATATGAGGTGCAGTCTTAAGTATTCACTAAATGAGTCAACTAAGGGAGGATAACCATTTTCGCTTTTTGTTCCAGAAATATTAGATCTCTTGTTCCATGGTCATGGCAGTATCCTCCGAAGCAGCAAAACCTTCCCAATGCTAAGGCTATTTCCAGTTAAGAAATACTCTAGTTAAGCCATCCCCTAAATATTTAGGGCATTTGCAGACAGCGGGATAAATTCACCTTTTCCCCCTCAGATTCTTATACAGTGGACTGTAATATATTGGGCAAGGAATCTAAGTAGCAGCATGTGTTAAGACTTTGATGACTAAAGGTCTCTTTGAAAAAGTATCATCTGAATCTGCAATACTTGTAGTCCAGCATATTTGAGGAAAATAGTGCAGTTTGCATTAAAAGATTGAAATTTGGTATGTTGTTGTAGCAGCTGATCAAAAGGTGGCGCCACCTGCCACTATGGGGGCAAGGCTGCGATGCCTTCAAATATAAAAATGTTCCCCTTGGTGAGTTGTACATGTATTAGCATAACACATTTCATGCTTTTAGTAAAAAGTGCACAATTTGGTCCAAAAATGTCATAAATCAGCTGAACTATAGTTACTGTAATATTACTTCGAAATAAAGCCTCAAGCATTACCTCGCAAAATATTTTTAAAAACACACACTTATGTTGTCAGGTTCTACTGCCTTGTATTTGGATCTTCTCTCTACATCCATCTTACTGTTTTGGGCCGAGAAACCCCGATTGAGGGTCACGTCGCCCTTATGCATGCCTTTAGCAGGACTTAACCTATTAATGCTCACAGCAGCAGCCGAAAACAGCCTGCAAATTTTGGTGAAATCTCTTCGGCTTCCGTACAGTTCGAAAATTATTTGAAGGAAAATGCCAATAAGAACATAAACATAAACAGAATTGTTGGTCATGTTCTGATTAACATTTCTCTTTCTGATATTTTCACACTAGCTCTGCTTTAGCCTGACCTTCTTCATAAGAAATTTGCATGCCGTTTTCTGGCCGCATCAAAAAAACTGGGGGCAAGTCCAGGCAAGGGGAGTCCTGCTTTATACATTTCTCCTGGCTGCCCTTCCCATGTATCTTGATTCCTGTATGGGGGGGGGGGGGGGGGGGGGAATGTTGTTATCATTAACCTTTCCAATGCTAAGGCTACATTGGCCCTTAGTACAAGAATGCAAAAATCTTTGAAAACCGTCTAAACCCTGTCTTGTTGGTACTCATTGGAAAGCTCTCACCGAGAATTCTCTTATGAGTACCCATTTGCCAGGGTTTCGGTGATTTTTCAGTTTTTTTGCATTATTTTGTATAGGCAAAATTAGCCACCAGCAGCATGAGGGTTAGTATAAGGTACTCCCTCATTTGAAATCAGCTGATCAGCATTAACCCTTCCAATGCTAAGGCTACTTACGTCCAAAGCACAGGGATGCAAAGATTTTTGATAACCATCTAAACCCTGTCATGTTGGTATCCATTAGATAGCTCTTGCTGAGTACTCTCAGATGAGTACCCATGTTGCAGGGTTTCTGTCATTTTTTGCATGATTTCATATTGGCAAAATTAACTACCAGCAGCATTAGGGTTAACCCTCATGCTGCTAGTGGCTAATTTGGCTGATACGAAATGATGCAAAAAAAAAACTGGAAAAATTACTGAAACCCTGGCACCTGGGTACTCATCTGATGAGTATTCAGTGAAAGCGATCTAATGAATACCAACATGGCACGATTTAGATGAATTTTCAAAAGTCTTCATGTCCTTGTGCTTTGGATTATAGTAGCCTCAATACTAGAAGAGTTAAGGCGATCTGAGCAACAGAAACCTTTTCAACCTTTAACTAGTTGGAGCAGAAAACAGAGGTGCTTATGTTGTTGGGGTTTGATGGAAAATATATATGATTTCATCCACTGATGTGCAAAGATTGTGAGTGACAATGAAATGACAGCTAATAAATCATGGCTTTCCAACGTAAAACATGCTCAGAGTTTTTTTTTAAATTCCGACCTCTGCACTCCTACATTACTGTATACTAGATTATTAGAAATTGCTTATATCATATATATATATATAAATATATACATATATATATATATATATATATATATATATATATATATATATATATATATATATATATATATATATATATACTGTAGAACACAAAATTTCCGCGTGTGTTTATATATAGCGTACTTAGTGTCTGGTGCCGCTTCGCTATATATAAAAACGCTGTAGTTTGTCTTTTTTTTTAGCCACTGGTGGCGCTGACGTCAATTCTTCTTGTGCAGCCGCTATTTTCGTTTTAGTGATGGCCGCTAGATAGCGCCACTAGTAAATCTAATAGAAGATACGTAGCCCTGCTGAAACCCTTTTTCAAAATCGGTTTCTGGGCTTGTGGACTAGCTCATGATTCCATTAATAAACATTCCATTTTGAAATCAAAAAACAACAACAAATGGCACCTTTAGCATGCCTTTAGCACAGGCATTTCAGGAGACGCCATTTTCGTTTTCGTGGTGACCGCTAGATGGCGCCACTAGTACAAACATGATGCATACGTAGCCCTTCTTGAACCATTCTTTTTTTGTGTTTTTCTGGTTTTAGTAAGCAAAAGACATAATAAAAAATCTAGCTTTGAATGATGTTAAAAGTTACAGTACAGTATCTTTGGATGGGTGTTTTACAAAACTCTGCATTCCTGCCCCTTTTTCCTGGAATAGCCCTTGCTAGAAACTTTTCATTATTTTGTTGATAGATTTTTTTTTCCACTCTGGTGGGCATAGTCCGTTGCTCAGCTGAGTAATGATTGTTGCCAGCTGACCCTGACTGTTTTAAAGTTTCAGCAACTGAGCGGTCTGCACAATTCATATCTCTCCTTGGTAGGCTTAGCTCCTTTCAGCCAGGCAAGCATTTTGATAAAAATGTTTAAAATCTAGCATTAAATGATGTTAAAAGTTACAGTACTAGTATTTAAAAGTCACAGTCCAGGTTGACAGAAGCCAGAATACTGAGTGAGTGTTGCACATAGCAACCAGAAGGATAGGTGCCCAGCTATTGTTCTGGCGGCCCTGTTTACACACAAACAAATGCTAAATTTAGAAAGTCCATCTGGTTGCTTCACTCTGGCAGCATTAGATCAAGAGCTCAGTAGTGTGGCTTCTGTCAACCTGGACTCCGCCAAATGATGTAATTACGGGCGCCCTCTTTTGAGAGAATGCTCAATCAAACTGCCGATCAGCGAGCATTCTCTGCTTAAATTAGTTCGTCTTTTTTGCGACAGATGGCACTGTCAGTGGCGGCTGCTACGGCACAGAGACGCTAATATAAAGATACGCTATGACGCAAAACTCCCAAATTCGCTATACTTGGGACACGCCTGAATTTCGTGTTCTACAGTATATATATATATATGTATGTACATATATATATATATAAATAAATTTATATATATATACATATATATATATATATATATATATACATAATTATGCATATGTATATATATTTGTATGTTTATACACACATACACACAAACTGGACCTACACTTAGTGCATATCAGAGATAATTGTAAGACTTTCCTTTACATTATTCCATTGTCTTGGGGAGTGCGCAAGAAGTTGGCAACTTAAAAAGCAACTCAACAAATACATTTAAATTTCAAAAAGATGTACAAATGTACTGTTGTATATGACAGGAACAACAATCCTTGGTGAGATTTGGCTTATTGATATTGATATTTCCTTATAAGTCAGGGGAGACCTGCTGTGGACTAGCAGGGTCGTGGCCACAATCTTTAAAATGCAAGTCTCTAGCAGTAATCACCAAACTTCTGCTTGTCCTGATCTAGTTACGAACTGTTTCGAATCCTTGTAACAACTATACTAAATAATTATGATAAAAAGGGTAGTTAGTACACTTGAGACATGTCTTGGAAGATAGTTTGTCTAAAATATGATCTGTCGTAACCCCCCCAAAATTCTAAATTATAAATCTTCAAGAAAACCTTTTCTTGTCTGAAGTTTTTTCAGGAACACCAAGTCTATATGAGGCTGAATGGTTAAAATCGATTAAATCACGAGAATACAGAAAATTATAGTCAACCTTTTTCACTAGATTAATTCAAGTCTGCCCTTCGCAAATCATTTGACACAGCTCCTGGACCAGACCATGAACTACCGTTACTAACAAATTTTGAAAACATCGTTTGTAATCATCTATCAGCTGCCTTTTAAAGAATTTCCATCACATACGGGAGAGTAGAGACGTTAATAATAATAATAATTGGAATTTATATAGCGCCATTTCCATTCATAAAATGTTCAAAAGCGCTGCACATTGTCATAGTCAACAACGCCTCAATGGGCGAGCCTGAAAAGGTGTGTTTTGAGACACTTCTTGAAGGCCTGACACGATGTAGAATCCTTCAGGTGTTGTGGAAGCGCATTCCATAATCTCGGTGCACTAATGGAGAAAGCGCGATCTCCAGATTTGAGTCTAGTCCGAGGCTCATCCAGAAGGCCCTTTGCTTCTGATTGTAGATGGCGTCTGGGTTTATAAGGCACGAGCAGCTCCTTGATGTACTTAGGTGCAAGTCCGTTTAGCGCCTTGTATACCAGCAGTAGGACCTTAAATTGGATGCGGAATTTGATTGGTAGCCAGTGAAGCTTGATGAGAACAGGTGTGATATGTTCATACTTCCTGGTTCTCGATACTATCCTTGCAGCACTGTTTTGTAGTCGCTGCAGCTTTGCAATCAAATCCTGTTGTTTTCCAATTAGGAGAGCATTGCAGTAATCCAAGCGAGACATCACCAGTGACTGCATCACTGTTTTTGTGGCATCTTCTGTTAACACACGTCTCGCTTTTCCGATATTTCTCAGGTGAAAGCTAGATTTTTTGACAACACTTTTGACATGGGGTGCCATGATTAATTGAGAGTCAAACATAGCTCCCAGATTCCGCACAGGCTCAGATGCAACGGACACATCATTCCCCGCTACAGAGAGTGACTTAATGTTCAGTTCAGCTAGGTGTTTCTTAGAGCCGAATAGAATGATTTCAGTCTTGTCATTGTTGAGTTTCAGCTTGTTCTGAGACATCCAGACACTAATGTCACACAAACATTTCTCAAGATTTAGGATTTCACGTTTGACAATTGCGTTATCACTTGTTTTTTTAAACGATAAGCAGAGCTGGGTGTCATCAGCATAACCATGATTGTTCAGACCGTAGGAGCGGATTAGCTGTGCCAGAGGTATGATGTATATTAGGAACAATAGTGCGCCCAACACAGATCCCTGTGGTACAGACCACAGGATTTCCTGATTTTCAGAGAAGTCATCATTGATGTTAATCCTCTGTTTCCTGCCTAGCAGGTACGATTTTAACCACTGTAGAGCAGATCCTTTAACTCCAAGAACTGACTCCATCCTAGATATAAGGATGGAGTGATCGATTGTATCGAAAGCAGCGCTAAGATCGAGTAACACAAGGATGGCGGCCCCACCCTGATCGAGAGTGCGAAGGATGTCGTTCTGTACCCGCACAAGTGCAGTCTTAGTGCTATGACATGCTCTGTATGCCGACTGCATGGGTTCATGTAGCTGATTAAGGTGATGGGTACCATTGCAAGCCAGTTAAAAGCCCTGTCCCAAAACACACCTCAAAGCAGCATAATCCTATAAATAGGTGTATCTCCAGGTTCCTGAGTCTTATCAGGTAGAGAATATTATCGCCACCTGTCATTATTCAATCCATATTCTGTTTTATTTCAAAATTTACAACTTTTTTTTCGAATGACATATTCTCATTAATTACGCAGTTGATGGTTACTGTAGGTTCTCAGATACCTTAAGGATGTCATTGACTATGCCCAATAAAAAGTATTTTTTTGATTTTTTACTGCTGAAGACTTTTACAGGCCATAACATTGAAAAACCTGGAGATACACCTATTTATAGGATTATGCTGCTTTGAGGTGTGTTTTGGGACAGGGCTTTTAACTGGCTTGCAATGGTACCCATCACCTTAATAGTCATGTAATTGGTAAGCCTTGCTTCAACTACCCTTTCCAATACTTTTGACAAGAAAGATAAGTTGCTTACAGGACGATAGTTCTTGAGCACTTCCGGGTCGAGATCATCTTTCTTCAGTAACGGAGTGACTAACGCCTGTTTCATGGAGTCAGGCACGTTGGCAGTTTGCAACGACAAATTCACTAAAATCTTAACCATTGGAATAAGCTCATCTACCGAGTCTTTCACCATCCAAGTGGGAGCGGGATCTAGAGAGCAGCTCTTAGCCGGGGCTCTTAGTCGGTGATTTTGCTATCATCATGATTTTGCGAACTTCACTTTCAGTCACGGCCGAGAAAACATTCAGTGAACATGTTAATGCCGGGGTACGTTCCATGCTCTATTGCACCTACTGTAAAACAATGGAGAGAATGATGCAAGACTGTCATGTTGGGTTTCTGGAAACCTCTGAACTCACCATGGAAGTCCAAAGTGGCTTCGTAAAGACCAGAAGCATTATGGATCACCTCTTGTGTTTTGAGACCTTAGTTAGAGAAGGATTTTTAAAGTAGAATCTTACTCACTATCTGAAATATCTGAAAACCATGACAGGAAATGGTCACATAGGACCTTTGAATGTCACTAGATACACCCTTTCAACCCTCAGAAGCACGCTAAAACTCCTATATTAAGCTGTAAGCCGTCGTACTATATACTTCCTTATCTAAATATCCCACTGTTTGTTAGTCATTTCCAATAAAACTGCTTTTATACTCAATCTTCTTCAACGAGTGGAAATTTTGTAAGGCTGTCCCTTCCTTGAGTAACACCCCCTCCAATACACATAACAACCAGCACGTCCGGACCTGCCAGAGGCATTGATATCCCGGACGAGGAACTTGCTGGATGCATAGCCTGCCGCCGTTGCCACGACCCAGGAAGTGTAGTCGTGCCAACGGTCCTCTATGTGCACATTTCCTGTTATGACTGAGTTGCATCCAAATATTCTCTCCTAACCCTACAGGAAACCCTGTTCAGCTAGGTAAGATGAATCCTTAAAATCCTGCCTACCATGCACAAGAATAATTGAGGACCATTTGATTGGTTTTACCTGACCTACACCTGTAAAGCAAGGCAGATGATGCACAAGTCACACCTTTTATTCAATACCCTATTTGCAATGCAATCACTCCTCGGTGTGGGTTTCCTGGGTAACTTCCATTTGATAGAATACACATTCTGGACTCCAGCTCGGAGCTGGCCAAGAACTAAACCCCTATACGCATCCATCAGCCAGTACAGCACACCTCCCAGGGGAGATCAGATAAGGAAGGGCCTTTAAGGGTTTAGATAAACATCACAGCTGGGTGCTTCAGGAGATCTAGAGCTGTCCTCTAGCAGAGAGCTTTTTAAAAAGTCATTTTTTGTCATTTGTAGTTCTAGTTTAGAGTTCTAGTTCGAGAAATAAGCAGCAAACCTTTTCAGCTTTCACACATCAAAAAAACTATTTAAAGGTGCAATGGTCCCGCAGCCCCTGAGGAGGTAGTGGAGGAAATTTAAACAGAATCTACCTGGTCTGGGGTATACCATTAACTTGAGAGTTGTAACAGGTAGCAATTAAGAACTGACAATGGGATAAATGGAATCGTCTACCTCTGAAAATACAAAAAACTGAAATGATGTTCAGTTTTCTCAACTTTTACAACTTAATGATCTAAAGGACGCTTTAATGCTACTAACTCAATTAGAACTAGCATGCTGAGTATTCATGTAGACTCAGAGTTGCACTCAAACATTGCTCATACCTCCAAGGCCCTCATTGGACGAAGTGTCATCCTCAATTCTGTATATTTTACCATTAAAGTAACAGGCAGATGACTTCTGGTGGTGTTTTACGAAATAATTGTCAGTGGCGCACCCAGTGTCACTTTTCGGAGCTTAATTAAACCCGCCTTTTCAAATCCTGGAACCACCACTAACGAGTGTGTATATTCTGTTTAAAGGTAGGCATAAAAAAAAATTTGGAAGGATTTATTCCCTGAACTAATAAAACTGTGATTGAGAGAACACAATTTAACAACTCTGCACACATCTTATTCCACTATTCACTTGTACACGAAAACAACTGATATGTTTGCTATGAATCTCTAGGTCAAATACGCTTCATATTATACTACAACTCTAACTCAAATATTCAAATAAGGCTGTACATGTCTGGGCAATATATGCCTCATTAATGAAATCT
>CAWWDR010001156.1:32500-33655 GCA_963942565.1 Maea johnstoni | reverse complement strand
GACACCTCGTAGCGAGGACGGACTTCGCAAGACCAATCAGGCACGGTAATGAGTTAGAAAACAAGTTTTCTCTCAGAGACCGATCGTTCAATGCCGCTCGGGGCCGTAAGACGTCTGGACCGCGTGCTGGAGGCTCAAGTGCTTCGCAGCCAGGTGGTCACTACATCGCCATGTGGGGAAGAGTTGTCGCTCTTCTCCGAGGACGGTGCCGATGGCAGGCAACACGAATGTGCTGTCTCCAACGAGTCTCACCTCCTCCTCGTGTCTAGCCGAACGGGAGGCACGACCAGCAGATCTGTCTTTTGCGTTGATTTGCACAAGGGGGGACTTTCGACACTTTTGTCCCTCTGCGGCCAGGACATTGCCGCAGCCTGACCAAATGTATTCCGTATTGTAGAAGCACCCCCCTCCTCCGCATATATGGCAAAAAGTTTGCCGCAATTAGCGCTTTTCTCTGTTCGCGTAAGAGACAACATTGGAAAATTGCATATTTTTCGAATGAAGTCTCCAAATTTGCGCGAATGAAGTCTCCAAATTTGCTCGAATGAAGTCTCCAAAAATTTGCGCGAAGGAATTCATATTGTTATTGCGAATAAAGTCTCCAAATAATTCGTCAATTCAAATTCGCTTCTCTGTCCGCGTATGGGAAAATATTTAAAACGTTTATATTTCGCGAATAAAACCTCCAAAATTACGTTTTTGAAGTCTCCAAATTTGCTCGAATGAAGTCTCCAAATTTGCTCGAATGAAGTCTCCAAAATTGCCCGAATGAAGTCTCCAGATTTCCGCGAATGAAGTCTCCAAATTTCCGCGAATGAAGTCTCCACGCGTTTGCGACTTTATTCGTAATTTAGAATTTTTGATTTTCGTCACTTTTTCTGCCATATTGAGGCTATTTCGAGTTTAGCCTGTTGGGACTTAGTTCGAAATTTGAATTTTGTTTTTTCTTCACCTTTTCTGCCATATTGAGGCTGTTTCGAGTTTAGCCTGTTGCGACTGTATTTGTAATTTGTAATTTTGTTTTTTCGTCACTTTTTCTGCCATTTCGAGGCTGTTTCGTGTTAAGCCTGTTGCGACAGTATTAGTAATTTGTAATTTTGTTTTTTCGTCACTTTTTCTGCCATTACGAGGCTGTTTCGTGTTAAGCCTGTTGCG
>CAWWDR010001156.1:22500-25000 GCA_963942565.1 Maea johnstoni | reverse complement strand
CTTGGCAAATGCTTTCGCAGTAGTTCGTCTTACGGCGATCCAAGAATTTCACCTCTAACACCGTAATACGAATGCCCCCGGCCGTCCCTCTTAATCATTACATCGGTTCTTTAGACCAACAAAACAGAACCAATGTCCTATTCCATTATTCCATGCACCATCATTCAGGCAAGAGCCTGCTTTGAACACTCTAATTTTTTCAAAGTAAACTTTCCGTCACACAACACGTCACACAATGAAGTGCATCGTGGGCGGCGGCAAGAAGGCGGAGGATACGAAGTAGACGCCGCGAAGCGCACCAGTACCCTCGCCCGAGATCCAACTACGAGCTTTTTAACTGCAACAGCTTTAATATACGCTATTGGAGCTGGAATTACCGCGGCTGCTGGCACCAGACTTGCCCTCCAATGGGTCCTCGTTAGTGGATTTACTTCGTGCTCATTCCAATCACGGGGCCTCGATAGAGTCCCGTGTTGTTATTTTTCGTCACTACCTCCCCGAGTCAGGAGTGGGTAATTTGCGCGCCTGCTGCCTTCCATAGATGTGGTAGCCGTTTCTCATGCTCCCTCTCCGGAATCGAACCCTGATTCCCCGTTACCCGTTACAACCATGGTAGGCATAGCACGTACCATCGTCAGTTGATAGGGCAGACACTTGAAAGATACGTCGCGCGGGTGCGCGATCAGCCCAAAGTTATCCAGAGTCACCACCGAGAGAGCGACGCCATCCGTGGGGACGACGCGCCCGATGGTCTTAGTCTAATAAAAGCTCCCTTTCCAGAGGTCGGGGATCTACAAGCATGTATTAGCTCTAGAATTACCACAGTTATCCAATTAAGGATGAACGATCTAATGAACCATAACTGATTTAATGAGCCATTCGCAGTTTCACCGTTCGAAGGTATGTACTTAGACATGCATGGCTTAATCTTTGAGACAAGCATATGACTACTGGCAGGATCAACCAGGTAGCTACCAGCCATGTGGATACGGACGTACGGACTGACGGAGCATGCCAAGGCTCGCGTCGGCTGGCAGCTACCTGGAACAAGTAACTGTTTGTGTCGTTGGGGAAGCCCCCGCTGACTGCGCCTGTGGACGGGCGCTTGGCCTGTTCGCTCGAGAGCGGAGGCCGTTATTGAGCAAAGATTGCTCGTCGTTGTTCGTGTGAGCGCAGACCGACACCTCGTAGCGAGGACGGACTTCGCAAGACCAATCAGGCACGGTAATGAGTTAGAAAACAAGTTTTCTCTCAGAGACCGATCGTTCAATGCCGCTCGGGGCCGTAAGACGTCTGGACCGCGTGCTGGAGGCTCAAGTGCTTCGCAGCCAGGTGGTCACTACATCGCCATGTGGGGAAGAGTTGTCGCTCTTCTCCGAGGACGGTGCCGATGGCAGGCAACACGAATGTGCTGTCTCCAACGAGTCTCACCTCCTCCTCGTGTCTAGCCGAACGGGAGGCACGACCAGCAGATCTGTCTTTTGCGTTGATTTGCACAAGGGGGGACTTTCGACACTTTTGTCCCTCTGCGGCCAGGACATTGCCGCAGCCTGACCAAATGTATTCCGTATTGTAGAAGCACCCCCCTCCTCCGCATATATGGCAAAAAGTTTGCCGCAATTAGCGCTTTTCTCTGTTCGCGTAAGAGACAACATTGGAAAATTGCATATTTTTCGAATGAAGTCTCCAAATTTGCGCGAATGAAGTCTCCAAATTTGCTCGAATGAAGTCTCCAAAAATTTGCGCGAAGGAATTCATATTGTTATTGCGAATAAAGTCTCCAAATAATTCGTCAATTCAAATTCGCTTCTCTGTCCGCGTATGGGAAAATATTTAAAACGTTTATATTTCGCGAATAAAACCTCCAAAATTACGTTTTTGAAGTCTCCAAATTTGCTCGAATGAAGTCTCCAAATTTGCTCGAATGAAGTCTCCAAAATTGCCCGAATGAAGTCTCCAGATTTCCGCGAATGAAGTCTCCAAATTTCCGCGAATGAAGTCTCCACGCGTTTGCGACTTTATTCGTAATTTAGAATTTTTGATTTTCGTCACTTTTTCTGCCATATTGAGGCTATTTCGAGTTTAGCCTGTTGGGACTTAGTTCGAAATTTTGAATTTCTGTTTTTTCTTCACCTTTTCTGCCATATTGAGGCTGTTTCGAGTTTAGCCTGTTGCGACTGTATTTGTAATTTGTAATTTTGTTTTTTCGTCACTTTTTCTGCCATTTCGAGGCTGTTTCGTGTTAAGCCTGTTGCGACAGTATTAGTAATTTGTAATTTTGTTTTTTCGTCACTTTTTCTGCCATTACGAGGCTGTTTCGTGTTAAGCCTGTTGCGACTGTATTTGTAATTCGTAGTTTTGTTTCTTCGTCACTTTTTCTGCCATTTCGAGGCTGTTTCGTTTTAAGCCTGTTGCGACTGTATTTGTAATTCGTAATTTTGTTTTTTCGTCACCTTTTCTGCCATTTCGAGGCTGTTTCGTGTTAAGCCTGTTGCGACTG
>CAWWDR010001156.1:0-2500 GCA_963942565.1 Maea johnstoni | reverse complement strand
ACTTTTAGCACTGTGGACAAAATACCTGATATGTTTTTCCAATACCAAGTTTTACCACAAACTATTGGGTTATTGTAAATTTCGAAGCAGGAACTATTTCTAAGTATGACTTATTTTGTCAGCGTGTTTACGCAATTAGTGTTTTAAACACCAAAAAAAAAAGCGCAATACATCGGTCGAGAATATGGTTTGATAAAATACAGTATCCTAAGTTGTCTGCACGAAGAACGGCAAGGATTTCTCACTTGAAACGGCGACTTTCATACCTAAATCCATCTTTATTACTTCCTGCCATCTCCCAAACGTATGCCGTGTTGGCATGCTATGATGTGCAATTAGTGTTTTATACACCATAACATATATATTTCCGATTTTTCCCATCAGGGCAGGGAGACTGTGTCCAGTAACGTGCGACATTTCCTAATGCAATGTCCATAAAAAGAAAAAAATCAAGAAAAAAAATAGTTCCGATTTCTCCCACCAGGTGGAGACTGCGTACAGTAACGTCATGGAGACTTCATTCGCGATTACAGCCCATAATCTCGAATGAAGTCTCCATGACTTTACTGGACGCAGTCTCCCCCTGTTGAGGGAAATCGGAACTACATAATGTTTTTTACCTTTTTTTTTTTGTTTTTTAAACTTTATTGAATGTTTTAAGAATTATCTAATCAAGATTTTAAGTGTTTTCTTTCATCAGACCCTAGACATAATGCGTAAAAGCGGTAGCCACAAATAAAGAGCTTGCCAAAAATAATAATTATATAATTGTATAACTAGCCCTTCCATATGGGAACTTTAAAAAAATCACTTCCAAAATCGATCATCTCGCAGATTCTGGAATCCGCCATTTGGAGGATTGGACAATCCGCCATTTGGAGGATTGGACAATCCTCCATATGGCGGATTGGACAATCATTGAGTCAAGCCAAACAACTTGTTCTTTGGCAGAGCAGAAATAGGCGGCAGGGCAGAATTAGACGGCAGAGCAGAAATAGAAGACTTGAGTCAAGCCACACAACTTGATCTTTGGCAGAGCAGAAAAAGACGAAAATTGACAGCCTCGAATGAAGTCTCCAAGATTCAGGCGAAAATTTACAAAGTATTACAGCTTCGAATGAAGTCTCCAAGATTCAGGCGAAAATTTACAAAGTATAACAGCTTCGAATGAAGTCTCCAAGATTCAGGCGAAAATTTACAAAGTATAACAGATTCGAATGAAGTCTCCAAGATTCAGGCGAAAATTTACTAAGTATTGCAGCTTCGAATGAAGTCTCCAAGATTCAGGCGAAAATTTACTAAGTATAACAGCTTCGAATGAAGTCTCCAAAGTACAGGCGAAAATTTACAAAGTATAACAGCTTTGAATGAAGTCTCCAAAATACAGACGAAAATTTAGTGTAACAGCTTCGAATGAAGTCTCCAAAATACAGACGAAAATTTACAAAGTGTAACAGCTTCGAATGAAGTCTCCAAATCTTTTTATAAAAAAAAAGTGGAGAGAAGACACCACAATCCGTCGAAACTCAATGCACACCAAGCCCCCGGGATATGTCCGTCAGAGCGGACAAATCACAGGTGCTGGGCTGAGTCTCAGCGAATCGCGGTGCAAGATACCGCTCTACCGCTTACGACACCCAGACCAAGAACTAGGTCGTCTACGAATGATTTTGCACCTCGACATTGCATGGGGTGTGTATTTTTCCGCGTATCGCGAGGGGAGAGTCTCCCCGCGAAAAGAGCGTTTGCTGTGGCTTATCCACCTCGGAGATCGAAGCGATGCAACCCGAGTCTATCGTTGCCTCCCGACGCTGAGGCGCACAGTGTACCGTTACGTGTTTGGGCGGGATTCTGACTTAGAGGCGTTCAGTCATAATCCCTCAGATGGTAGCCTCGCACCATTGGCTCGTCAGCCAAGCACATAAACCAAATGTCTGAACCTGCGGTTCCTCTCGTACTGAGCAGGATTACCATTGCAACGACGAGTCATCAGTAGGGTAAAACTAACCTGTCTCACGACGGTCTAAACCCAGCTCACGTTCCCTATTAGCGGGTGAACAATCCGACGCTTGGTGAATTCTGCTTCACAATGATAGGAAGAGCCGACATCGAAGGATCAAAAAGCAACGTCGCTATGAACGCTTGGCTGCCACAAGCCAGTTATCCCTGTGGTAACTTTTCTGACACCTCTTGCTTAAAACTCGTAAAATCAAAAGGATCGATAGGCCACGCTTTCACGGTCTGTATTCGTACTGAAAATCAAAATCAAGTGAGCTTTTGCCCTTTTGCTCTACGCGAGGTTTCTGTCCTCGCTGAGCTCACCTTAGGACACCTGCGTTACCTTTTGACAGATGTACCGCCCCAGTCAAACTCCCCGCCTGACGCTGTCTTCAGATCTAGATCGCCAGGAAAAAATTCCCGACTTAATTCCAGAACGGAGGGACGTAGCCCCATCTCAGCTTTACTGAATAAGTAAAGAAACGATAAAAGTAGTGGTATT
>CAWWDR010001155.1:32500-34084 GCA_963942565.1 Maea johnstoni | reverse complement strand
GCAACATTGCCATCTGCCCTTTCTGAAACAATACACGGGGATATGTAAGTCTGTCACATGATACGAATGGAAATATTATTGCACAATATTTTGCAATAAGTGTCCATTGTTTTGATGCACTGTACTTTGTTATGCATTTACATACCATTATGTATTTACATACCATTATGTAATTATACAGCAACAACTTAACAAACATACCAAGCATATCAAACCTATACTCTGTGTTTTGTTCATAACTCCTTTGTATTTTCTGTTTTTCTAAGTTAATTCTGCTGCATTGTACACTTTATGCTTCTGGTATAATCAACAAATATACATAGCAGAAGAATACGAATGATATAGAAACATACTGATTTACTTTATGGCCCACTAACTAAATACATACTACTTTGCATTATCTTAATCGATAATACTAGTATTCAGAACGGTTAGTGAATATCATGTTAAGAATATCATTTAACAAGATAGTTTTATCAGTTTGTCTTTGTTTCCTGAGACTTGTAGGCGTAAAATGAAAGGAAATTAGAAATAATATTGGAATTTGGAATTTGTTTTTTCGTCAGTTTTACTGCCTCATTGCAGCAGTCGTGACTAGTCAGTTGTAATTTGTGGAAGAAACCGAGAGTACCCGGCGAAAACCATCGCCTTACCCCTGAAATAACATTGGGTTTCACATATGCACAGCGAGAATGATTTCATGCCCATCTCAAAGATTTACAGCCCTAGAATGTTGCTATTTTTCCTAGCAAGGATGATCATGTACTACATCTAGTAATTGCCCTCTCCTACCCGCCTCTGAATAATAAATGCTTCCATCTTATCTATTTTTGATTGGGTAATTAGGGAAGAACCCGGATCTTAGTACCCACATTAGGTCACCTGCCCCTTAATTCTCTCTCGCGTGCTAAAACTCATTTGTTGATATCCTACTTCTCTATGCATATAAAACACCAACAAGAAGATGTAATAACCAACAGACGTGGTAATAATTACGGGTCTATCCCCGCTGTCGAATGGTACAGTGCATTGCAATAGCAGCATAAGCAGCAGCAGCAGATATTGAATCAGCCGTAGTAGTAGTAGTAGTAGTAGTAGTAGTAGTAGTAATAGTAGTAGTAGTAAGAGCAGTGGGCCAGCAGCAGCAGCATAAGTAGTAGTAGTAGTAGTAGTAGTAGTCTTCGTCGTCGTCGTCGTCGTCGTAGAGTAGTAGTAGTAGTAGCAGCAGCAGTAGTAGTAGTAGTAGTAGTAGTAGTAGTAGTAGTAGTAGTAGTAGTAGTAACAGTCATAGAAGTAGTTGCAGTAGTGGCAGCAGAAATAACAGCAGTAAATGCTAATACAGCAATTGCAGTATTAACAGCAGGAATAGTAGCAGAAGCAGCAGTAGTTCCAGTAGTAGGAGCAGCAGCAGCAGCAGCAATTGCAGTAGTAATGAGCAGCACCAGTTGCAGTAGTAGGAGCAGCAGCAGTATGCAGTAGTAGGACAATCAGTAGTTGCAGTAGTATTAGCAGCAGCAGTTGCAATAGTAGGAGCAGCACCAGTTGCAGTAGTAGGATCAGCAGTAGTTGCAGTAGTAGTAGGAT
>CAWWDR010001155.1:0-25000 GCA_963942565.1 Maea johnstoni | reverse complement strand
ATACATATATATGAACACACACACACATATACCTGTGAAGGTGTATTGTACGAGAGACTGTAGTGTAAGGGGCTGGCTGGTTGAAGTACATTAGCGATTAGATTGTTTTTGCACCCTGCAGGACATGATTGGAAGAGCAGCCAGTCGGAAAAACCCATCCCGCTCCTCCAATTTCCCCGTCTTTTGCATGATTAGATTGAACATTATGTGCTCTTCAAAAGAATCCCTCCCCACCTAGCATCTCGGGCAAGAGAGAGAGAGAAATTTTGGAATTTTGTTTTTCGTCACTTTTAAGCCAATTGTGGCTAATTCGTGAATAGCCAGTTGTAAGTAGTGCAGGAAACCGGAGTACCCGGCGAGAAACCACCGCCTAACTCCAATTCACTGGCAACTTTCTCACATGCCCAGGTCGGGATTTGAGAGAGAGAGAGAGAGGTTATCTGTGTAGATTGCAGTTGGTCAGTATATTGAACATACATATGCCTTTACTTGTCTGTAAAATCCATACTGAGTGAAACTTATAAAGATTATTATTATCATTATTATTGTTCATATTATTATTATTATCATTACTATTTTCATCATTATTATTACTATCATCAACTAGCAACTGTGAACTTGGCCTACCAAAGGCAGTAGTATTTTAAGACAATACTGCTTGCATAAATATTGAAGAGCATTACATAACATACATAATAACATTATTATTCATGTAACTTAATGCATTTCAATATTTATGTAAGCTTTATGTGAGCTAGGGACCATACAATTTCTGTGTTTTCTCCCCTTTGTTTGTCATACAACAAAATACCGTGGTTATACATCAAGTGCTTTATTAATCACTAAGTAATGTGCCAATATTTCCCTATAGCATGTCGGGAACTGGGTGTCTGCAATTTTACATACAATACAATAACATTAGTCATAACTAAAACCCTTAACATAGAAAGGATATACTCAAAGGCTGTTGGTGGGGTATTAATCATACTTATGAAATTAAGTTAAACCTTAGGCCTAAAAAAAAAAGATGTTCGTTTCCTATTCCCCTACCCTAATCTTTTTATTGCCAAAAATATATATTTTTTAAAAAGCAAGGTAAAAGTTTGTAATTGCTTCATATTCCATGCATGGCATACAAAAGAAATTGAAAAAAGAAAGAAGAAAACATCAAATATCAGCATATAATGCTAATTCAGTGGATTTAAATATATCTAGATACCCCACTACTTTAAATGTTGCTATTTTGCTTTACATTTACATCTAATACACTTGGAGAAGAGAAAAAAATATATGATGAAATAAAATAAATTCCCTACCTATCTACCCTAATTTTTTCTAGCATGTAATAGGAAACGAACATATTTTTGTTTAGGCCTTAGCTTACAGTCAAATCATCAACTCGCCCTTCTCCTGTCCTTCCAATTAATGTCCGTCCTCTCTCTCTAGTCCCCCCCTCTTCTCCCTTCTCCCCTCTTTATTTCAAAGGGTCGGTACATTTTCAGATCACCTCTGATTGGTGGATGGCCCAAGGGGTGGGTTCAACTGCCCAATGAGAAGTTAGTGACATTTTCAGATCACCTCTGATTGGTGGATGGCTCAAGGGGTGGGTTCAACTGCCCAATGAGAACTTAGTGACTTCGGTGACTAATTGCTATCTTGTCATGGCCGGATGGGCTCCTCAGAACCAGTATGCATGCATCAGTTCATGTCATTTTTGTCTTCAACTATTTTTGGCTGCCTGGATTGGCCGAGCACCCTAGTTATCTGCTGTGGTCTAGTGGTTACGATGCCTGGCTCCCAAGTGTGAGTTTGCAGGTTGGATCACCAAGCGGCATGGCCTGGTCGCTACATAAATGTGCGGCTGTCTATGGTTCTTCTGCGACTGAATTAAAGACACCTTGGAACTATCCACGAAGAGTAGGGAATTTCTTCTCTGTTCCAGGTTTCTATCTCATCGCAATATGACCTAAGCTGTTGAAAGCGACGTAAAACCCAATATTCCTTCCTTCCTACCTTTCCTGAGCACCCTTTTGCCTTAGGCTGTAAAGTCCATTATAATGTCGTGCAACAATACAATAATGGTGGATCTTTAAACCCAACAGACACAACAATCTTCAGTGAACTGCTCATCAAAGCTCTCAACACTGCCTGCCTATATCTAGATGCAAAATCATAGTATATATAAATGATAGTAAATATAATTTCAACTGGAGGTTGAAACAGCGGGAGAAAGTGAGTTAATTGAATTATGGTAAGAAGAAACCTTTTGACTAGAAATGACATAATGTACAATATGGAAGAAGTGACAATCATCAAATCCACAAAATTTCTATCAGTGAAATTGTTCTATGCTTTTTTTTTAAATTTTGAAATTACACACATGTTTAAAGCGATTTTTATTTTATTTTTTTGCACACCACAACATATATGACATAGTGAAGACATATACGTATACTCATTTACCAATACAAATATCAGGGATATGAATATTCCATATAACGAACGACACAGTACATTACATACGACAAAATATACAGCACATATGACACCCTTAATATTTATCCATACTAGTTATGCAGACACTATGTTGTGAATTTCAATCCCTCTTGAAAAAGAGAAAAAAAAATCATATATGAAAAATAGAAAAAGAGCCTATTTTCACTCAAATTGTGAGCGTAGGCTCACGTGGCATTGAAATTGTTCTAAGCTTGGCTGGATGTAAGAGTGGAATTAGGTGAGTGCCTCACTCCCTTTATTCAGCGATGGGGTAGGCGGTGGTTCTTTTTTGAAGGCGGCAATATGTCTGCCACTCGCTTGTCTCCCGGGAACAATTTCATTAGAGGAGGGTGGTAAAAAGTGCCACGATAGTGATTAAGTTAGGTGTTAGTGTGTAAGCCGGTGAATATTACGAGCGCACTTCATGACTCTTACACCACCACACTTCTCATACTGCTAGCCTTGCTTTCATTAATTGTCAATGTTAGTATCGCAATAAGTGTTTTATCCCCATTCTAAATGTTTTATCAAAAAAAATATATATATATAAAAAAATATAAATGAAATTTATAAAAAAAATTAAAAAATATTAGAAATTTTTTTAAAAAATAATATATATATATATATTTTTAAATATATTTCTTTTTAATTAAATACAAATTAAAAAACACATACATACAATTTCATTAGAGGAGGGTGGTAAAAAGTGCCACGATAGTGATTACGTTAGGTGTTAGTGTGTAAGCCGGTGAATATTACTAGCGCACTTCATGACTCTGCTAGCCTCTTCGACCTTTTTTATTTTTGAATAATCTTTATTCAGTTCTGGCATGGAAATCAAAATACAATGTAGCAATAGACATGAGATAATAACAAAACAATGAAAGTAGTATGAAGTGTGTTAAACATTGTATTATGTTTTATATTATTGTGTTTTAAGACATAGCAAGTATACTTTGTATTTGAAAAAGTCGAGCAATAAAGACCATTTTCTCTCAAAAAATTTGAGTTTGTCGTTTAGTAAGCTTTTGTAGTATGCATGATTATACACCTCTTTGACGCTTGATTGCACTTGTTTTAAGTGGGGTTGTTTCTTCTCCAATTTAGATAAATAAAATATCTTTTTTGAATTAATTATAATAATATTAATTGGAGGACTATTCTCAAAATCACCTAGAACCTTCCTTCTATCAGTTAGGATATAATCTTGTGAAGCTAATGATCTTATCCATGTTTCAACTTGTATCCATAGTTCTCTAGATATTGTGCAATCTATCAACACATGACAATTACTGTCTTTTGCATTTAAACAAAGGAAACAGGTGTCTGTATTGAATATTTTACACTTAAATAGTACATTATTCGTATATTATATATAGTGTAACGTTCCGAACTGTGTGTATTTTAAATAAATATCATCTGTTTGCCTATGTGTTATTTTAAATGAATTCTTTACTTCATATGGCTGTAATGTAATGTTGGCCTTTTCATACCATTATGAATATATATTTGGTACAATACTATCATTGCTTTGATGCAAGCCTCTTCAACCTAGTATGTGTGTATGTATATATATATATATATATATATATATATATATATATATATACATATATATATATATATATATATATATATATATATATATATATATATATATATATATATATAAATATATATATAAGTATATATATATATATATGAATATATATATATATATATATATATATATATATATATATATATATATATTATATATATATATATATATATATATATATATATATATATATATATATATATATATATATATATATATATATATATATATATATACATATATATATATATATATACATATATATATATATATATATATACATATATATATATATATATATATACATATATATATATATATACATACATATATATATATATATATATATATATATATATATATATATATATATATATATATATATATATATATATATATATATATATATATATATATATATATATATTGTATGTGAGAGTGCGTGTGTCTGCTTTGTTGCTAAGATATTTTCATAAGTGTTAGAGATCCATACTAAACCTTTCAGGAAACATCCAGACATGAAAGGGTTAAGGCGAGAGGAGTTCCTCAGCAATCAATACAGAATCAAAACAGCCCAGCATGAAGTTAGCTACACATGAAGTGCAAATGCATTTGGAAGTAGTTATCTTCTTCAAACCGCCACTCTTGAGGGTGAGTTAGTTGGAATGGGCTCTTTTGGAGCGTTGTCACAATTAACGGTTTCATCGGCAAACATATTAGCGCTCATTTACTGAGAACTCATTGATATTAACCCGTTTACGTCTGCGATATTCACATTATTTGGTTTGATAAAAGGAGCATGTTCTTGATAACAATTGAATTATGGAAATTTGAATGAAAATTTTCACTTCGTTTGGGGTTTAGCAATTTCTCTTCATATATCATCCATCTAACCATTTGCATAATTCGGAGGGAAATGGCCAATATAACTATTCATGGAGCGACGGCGCCATTTTATATTTTGATGGTAAAGAGTTCGCCATTTGTCTTTACCGTTATATGTCGTTCCCTTCAATGAAAGCATTCGGTGGATGACACAAAACAAAACAGAATAACGCTGGGAATTATGCAATCATTTGAATGTTAACTACACGAACGCAAAATAATTACTGTAAATCACTTAAGTATAGCAGGAACAATAACATAGCGATAATTGCGCTCTGCCCATATAGTCTGGCGGCCAAATCCAAAAAAGCCTCTAGAAAATGGTTTTGATGGCAAAATTTGTTACAAGCTGCCATCCATGCTAAATCATATCTTCAGAGGATGGGCTATATGGTTTGGGTGGATGGCGGGATTTCTTTTTTCGTTTATGGTGTTTTTGGGGCAAAAAATGCAAAAAATGAACTAAAATGAGTGATTTTTGTAATTTACGTCAAAAAAAATATTTATTGTTGACCTAAGCTCATGAAAGTTTGTACATATATGCTTGAGGACATACTCTTTGAGATGGTGGAATTAGATTTAACAAAATATTAAGCGTTATCCTAAAAACTGATATAATATGGCGAAAAATGGCTGAAAACAGTCTGTTTTCAAGATTTACGTTTAAGAAAAGCGTCCATAAAATTCCATTGGAAAGAGCTAGGATTATGAAACTTGGCCAAAAATATCCCTAATGTGTCCCAATAAGAATACGATATTGGTATACTGTGTATGTGACCTAATGATCCTGTACTGGGGTTGTTAAATTTGAGATATATCAAATTTATGAACATTGGCGCCATACCGTATATTACACTTATTACAATAGTATGTCATAATACATGACCCTCATTGATAGAGATCTTGTAATATAAGGTTAGCAGCAATGTTTCATATATTGTATGGGTGGATGGCAGGATTTATTTTGCCGTTTAAGGTGTTTTTTGGGCAAAAATTAGATAAATTGAGTGAAAAAAGTAATTTATGTCAAAAAAATACTTGTTGTCCACCTAGGCTCATGACAATTTGTACATATATGCTAGGGAAAATGTTCTTTAATAAACTTGCGTTAGCTTTAACAAAAACTGAAGCCTAAAATGGATAGAATCTGGCCCAAAAATGGCTAAAAACGGTCATTTTTTTGTATACAGAAAAACGTTACTGTAATCATCATGCAAAGAGCCAGGAACATGAAACTAGGTCCAATATATTCCTGAAGGGTTCCAAAAAAGGTACTTTATAGGATGTGTGTATATTTCACCAAATAATTATGCAGAAGTTTGTTCAACTTGGAAGTTGCAAAAGTCAGGATGTATAGCATATGGGCTCGGTCAAGTTGAAGTTAGCATCTAAGACAAGAAATAAACTTTATAGTAGCAATATGTATCTTACATATTTGGAAAGCTAGAAGTCTTACGCTTTTGGATCTTTGGTCAGATTTACTGTACCCCCATTTATGAAAAAGTTATAAACATTTTACTGCAGGGTGTTTGTTTGTTTGTTCAACGCCTTTCTGACAGTAACATTTCACAAAATGTTAAAACCACCATATTTTCTTGTAAAACCGTATTTTGAACTTCAATATTGTTTTTGATGAAACAATTAGACCTGTGAAGTCTGTGCCAATAGATACAGGATTGAATATTATGTTTTGGGGTGTTTTTCATGAATTTTAAAATATGGTGATCTGTGATTCCGTAACATGTGAGTCTGTAACAGAAAAATATCACTTTTTTTTACTTTTGAAAATGTTCAGATTGGGTCATTACCATGAAACTTCATAGAAAAAAGCATTTTAACATTAATTTAACTATGATCGGGGGCACACTTTTGAAAAATATATTTTCAGATAGTGTTTTTGTGGGGGTTAAAGTTGGTGATTCCATAACAGTTACGGAATCACATATTTGCTTAATTGACTGGTTCAAGCCTATAGATGTCTTGAATATTCTTTAAATGGACTAGTTTCTTATCTTATCTTTAAGTATTAACTGATAGTTTCCTTATTTAGAAATAGACACTGTGCACAATAGTTTGAAAAAAGAGTATCTGAAGTTCTAACGCATAGGGGATTTTGAGTAAGGTACAATTATTCAAATGTGTCATAGCACCAAACTACCTTTTTAAAACATTCGCACAGTTTTAAAGTAGAGTATGATAAAGCTGGCCTACAGTGCATCTCACCCAGAGTTGGACACCCAATCCCTCAAAAATCACCCATCAGGACACTTAAAAAAATTGTGTAACACTTCAAAATTCCATTTTCAAACATATAGTTGAATTGTTTTCACTCCAGTATGAATTCAGTGACTTTTTGTTTTCACTCCAGTATGAATTCAGTGACTTTTTAAGGCATTTATTTCAATAAGTACATGCATGTTCATGGTTGTAATGGGCCATATTAAGCTATTCAAATTGTTGGGGAAAGAATTTTAGAATATTGAATTCAATATATTTTCTCAAATTCGGGAAAACTTGCTCCCTCATTTGGCTGTTATCTTATAGAAATATCACATCTGAACCCTATTTGTTCCAGACTTTTGTAAAATAGTAGATTTTAAAGAATTTATATCTGTGGTGGACAGGAAAGCTCTTCAACAGAGATTTTAGATACCTTCACAGAAATATAAATCCTTCTTCAAGTAAAGAAGAAAATTGAAGTTTAGCAAATGGTCAATGTAGCCCAGGTTCCGAAATCTCTTTTCATGCATATATTTCAAAATTTGATCACCTTCATAAAATTTTGGAGGAATTTATTCAGTGTTTCAGATTGAACTTATACACTGTTGCAGACAGGAAACTTTTGTCATAAGTGGAGAAGGGGAAGGATTCAATACATAAAACATTTCTCAGAGATCAATCGGCTTCTTTCACACCTAACTTGGTGTTTCTATCCAGCCATATGATCATGATGATTTAGGTTCAAAATGTGGTCTTATTTGAAAGGTGACACATATAGGCACATCTTGAACCTAAATCGGGGATCCGCCGTGGCCTAGTGGTTACGATGCCTGGCTCCCAAGCGTGAGTTTGCAGGTTCGAGTCTCCGCTGGATCCTCAAGAGGGTTGGCCTGGTCGCTATATAAATGTGCGGCATTGTGGGGGACTGTCTATGGTCCTTCTGCAACTGAAAGACCCCTTGGAACTATTCGTGAAGAGTAGGGAGTTTCTTCCCGGTTCTGGGTTTCTATCTCGTCGCGATATGACCTAAGCTGTTGAAAGCGACGTAAAACCCAGTTCCTTCCTTCCTTCCCTGAACCTAAATCATCATGATGGTGTATTTGCCCTATACAGAATTCTCACCATACAACCAGGTTCATTGCCCTGTCACTGAGGTGGTACTTGGAGTTAGCTAGACCCTTGAGAGTGAAAGTCCATCAGATCTCTGAGGTCATTTAAAACAGAGCCTCCCCTTTAGGTTCAAGAGCAAGCCCTAGATATTATGAACTTCCACAACATCTGCAGTAGCCCCCTCTTAGGCCCTCTGTCTTGAAGCTAACAAAATCAAAAATCTTGGTGCTGCCACCTATACTTAGACACTACTCCTGCCATCACCAAATTTATCAGACTAGGCTTGCTATTCCATTAGGAGAATGTCCAAATAAATAAAATTATCATTCAGTATCAATAGCAAACAGTATGTTTAACATATGCTACACGTGCTGATTTTTGCATCTTCCGAGTTGAACAAACTTCTGCATGATTATTTGGTGAAATAAGCACAAACGCTATAAAGCATCTTTTTTGGAACCCTTCAGGAATATTTTGGACCTAGTTTCACATTCCTAGCTCTTTGCATGATGATTAAATTAATGTTTTTACTGTAGACAAAAATCTTGAAAAATGACCGTTTTTATCCATTTTTCGGCCAGATTTTAGCCATTTTTAGCATAACACACAAGTTTTTGTTGAACCTTACCTAGGTATCTTAAATACCATCTTCTCTAGTATATATGTACAAATCTTCATGAGCCTAGGTGGACAAAAAATATTTCTTTGATATAAATTACTTTTTTCACTCAATTTTTCAAAATTTTGCCCCAAAAACACCTTAAACGGCAAAATAAATCCTGCCATACACCCATACAATATATGAAACATTGCTGCTAACCTTATATTACAAGTTCTCTATCAATGAGGGTCATGTATTATGACATACTATTATAATAAGTGTAATATACGGTATGGCGCCAATGTTCATTAATTGTATATATCTCAAATTCAACAACCCCAGTACAGGATCATTAGGTCACATACACAGTATACCAATATCATATTCTTATTAGGACACATCAGGGATATTTTTGGCCAAGTTTCATAATCCTAGCTCTTTCCAATAGGATATTTTTGGACATTTTTCTTTAACGTAAATCTTGAAAACAGACTGTTTTCAGCCATTTTTCGCCATATTATATCAGTTTTTAGGTTAACGCTTAATATTTTGTTAAATCTAATTACACCATCTCAAAGAGTATGTCCTCAAGCATATATGTACAAACTTTCATGAGCTTAGGTTGACAATAAATATTTTTTTGACGTAAATTACAAAAATCACTCATTTTAGTTCATTTTTTGCATTTTTTGCCCCAAAAACACCTTAAATGAAAAAAGACATCCCGCCATCCACCCATACCATATTGCCCACCTTATGAAGATATGATTTAGCATGGATGGCAGCTTGTAACAAATTTTGCCATCAAAAGTCAAATTTTTGTTTTTGGCCGCCAGACTAATATGCTCTATTGTAAAATCCCGTCTTTATTAAATTGTTAATTGAACTTGCTGCTGCCGCTCCCGTTCACCGCTATACTTAGATCACGCTATCCAGGGCAGTACCGTAATTACGCTATATAATGTTCACGCCATATTTAAGTGATTTACAGTATCCTTGGCTAAACCATAGTGAAACATGCCCAATTGATCACCTCTGTACATCGGACACTTTTCATTCCCCAACAGCTTGATATGTAATTTAACCCATTAATGCCCACAGCAGCCAAAACAGCCTGATGATTTTGGCGAAATCTTTTAGCAGAAGCGTATTTGGTAAAAATATTTGAAGGGGAAATGTTCCTCAGCACACTACCAACAACTCTCATTCAATTACTTTCTAAAAGGATCCTTAATTCTTAAGTTATTGTCAAAAATATCAAAGACCCAGACGACAATTTCAAAGGTAATTCTTAAGCATTAATGGCTTAAGAAAAGGACGTCCATACATAGAACATCTATCTACGTTATCCCTTACGCTCCTGGTGGCTAATTTGGCCAATACAACATGATGCAGAAAAGCTTAAAAATGACTGAAACCCTTGCACATGGGTACTCACCTGAGAGTACTCAGTGATAGCTATCTAATGAATGCCAACATGACAAGGTTTATATGGCTTTCAAGAATCGTTGTGCCCTTGTGCTTTATACAAAAGTAGCCTCAGCATTGGAATGGTAAAACTATTTTGGGTTCTCTATGAGTGTTTCACTGTGTGTGTGTGTGTGTGTGTGCGTGTGTGTTACAAATTATACCTGCGCGGCAAAAATATGAATCGATTTTATATCCTACACAAAATCCAAACAAAACTGCAACAGCGTACACCAATGTTGTCTGGCGTTAAACTAACTGCCGCCCACTACGGACGAGTGATTCCAAGAAAGAAAATCAGTTATGTAAGTTCCATGTGCATTATTTACATTACTCAGTTTGTCAATATTAGCTATGGCTTGTTCTAACGTCAAGTACCGACGCCATGTAGAAACTGTACTGACAAGAAGAGTGAGATGGTTCATAACAGAACTAAGCCACACGATTTAACACATTTATGCCAGACTATTTTGATGATAAATCTCTAACAAAAGCATATTTTGAAAAATATTTCAAGAATAAATGCCAAACAGAACTAAACTAAAAACTCTCTTACAAATATTTTGTGAATAAATACTTTATTCCTAGAATATTTTCGAAAGTATCTTTGTTCCAGACGAAAGTTTTAGGATGGACTCGCCAGCATAAATGGGTTAAGTATATGTCTATTTGAGTCTTGGAACATTTGGCTATAGCAGGTGCCGTAGGCTACTTCTCCCCACTGAGTGCTTAACCCATTAGTGCTCCCACCGACAAAAATTAACCTGACGATTTTGATGAAATCCTTCAGACTAAAGCATAATTGGCAAAATATTTGAAGGAGGAACGTTGTTAAGAACATTACCAACAACTCTCCTTCAACTATTTCATAAAATCATTTCTTATATAAAAGTTATCGCCAAAAATAGCTTTGATCCAGACGACAATTTTTGGAGGCATTCTCAAGTATTCATGTGTTAACCAAGTCGCGGCACCTGGAGTGCACATATACTCTCTCATAACTTTGGTCCTAACTCTTTAAATGGAACCCTACTTGAAAAATATTTGAAGAGGAATAGATGCAACGGGAACAAAATCGTGCAGGAAAATAGTTTTCTAAATTTCGCAATGTTATTAAAATAAAACTTTGATTTGTAAGGCCATGTCCACTCTTCGCATGTGTAAAGTTTAACCTGTTCATGCCTGAAATATCCCCCTAAAACACCCACAAAAACAAGACTATCTTAAGTTAATTAGATTTTCCAAAACTATTTGAAGGAATAATGTTGAACAGAAACCAGTCAAAATGTTAACAACCATTTTGTGAATGCCTGCTCACTTCCAAAGTTATTCTCAAATATACCCCAAGTCCTGACGACACTTGTCAAGGAGATCCTCAGGCATGAATGGGTTAATCCATTAATACTTAAGAAATTGTTGTCTGGAACTCAGATACTTTTGACCATAACTTTTGAATTGAGAATGATTTTACAAAATATTTGAAGTAGAGTTGTTGGTAATGTTATGATCAACATTTCTCCTTCAAATATTTTTGCCAATTATGCTTTAGGATGAAAGATTTCATCAAAATTGTCCGGCCGTTTTTGGCCTCTGTGAGCATTAAAAGGAGATCCTCAGGCATGAATGGGTTAATAAGAAGTAGATTAGGCACGGACCCCCCATGGAGAATCCAACGAATTTGTAGCAATTAAGCCCCCATTTGTCGTAAATCCACACGCCAGACTAAACCGCATTACATGCGATATCTAATGCCAGATTAACCATATCAATGCGCATGTCAGTTCTCACAAAATAGAAATGAGTGGTTTTGATTTCTTGGTACTGGTGTAATTTAGCTAGGAATGAAGCCCTTTCTGATATCCCTGGATGTCTGTTCTATTTTTCTATTCTTCTAATGTTTGTTCCATTTACAAGTTAATGTAATTGTATGATTTTGTAACTATATGTTGCAGTCAATAAACATGCTACTACTATTACTACTACTACTACTACAACAACAACCACAACAACAACTGCTACTACTACTTCTACTACTACTACAACAACAACAACTACTATTACAATACAACTACTACTACTACTACAGCAACAACAACAACAACTACTATTACAATACAACTACTACTACTAAAACAACAACAACTACTATTACAATACAACTACTACTACTACTACAGCAACAACAACAACAACTACTACTACTACTGCTGCTGCTACTACTACTACTACTACTACTACTACTACTACTACTACTACTACAACAACAACAACAACAACTGCTACTACTACTACTACTACTACTACTACTACTACTACTACTACTACTTAAAGAGTATCTATGACTAGTAGTTGGTAAGCTGTTATTTCACGATTCGCCTTAAATATTTTCGAGGAGACGTGTTAAATTGCAGCCAAAATGGGAGCACGGGTAATTGACGATCGTTGGCCTGATTACGGATTTAGCCGCTTGTCAGAAGTCCCGGAACCCACACTGATAAAACATCTTTGAAGAAGTATTAATTTCATGTAGAACCCAGTAGGTCAATGCTGGTGATGATAGAACGCGGATGCTGATGGTGATAGTCATGATATTGATGATGATCTAAGTATAATAACGATGATGACAACAGTAATAACAATGCAGATAATGATAGTAGTAGTAGTAGTAGTAGAAGTAGTAGTAGTAGTAGTAGTAGTAGTAGTAGTAGTAGTAGTAGTAGTAGTACAAGCAGTAGTAATATAAGTAATAGCAGTAGAATTAGCTGTAGTAGTGGTAGCAGTAGCAGTAGTAGTAGTAGTAGTAGAAGAAGAAGAAGAAGAAGAAGAAGAAGAAGAAAAAGAAGAAGTAGTAGTAGTAGAAGAAGAAAAAGAAGTAGTAGTAGTAGCAGTAGAAGTGGTAGTGATAGTAGTAGCATTATCAGTAGAAGTTGTAGTAGTATTAGTAGTAGTAGTAGTAGTAGCAGTAGTACATGCAAAAGAAGTAGCAGAAGAAGAAGAAGTTGTAGTAGTAGTAAAAGTAGTAGTAGTGGTACACCTAGTAGAAGTAGTAGTAGTAGTAGTAGATGTAGTTGTAGTGGTACACCAAGTAGTAGTAGTAGTAGTAGTAGTAGTAGTAGTAGTAACAGCATCAGCAGCAGTAGCAATACATGTCAGGTACCGGTAGAATACTATGCTTACCAGTATTAGTGTTTTCAGTATAGAAAAAGGAGACGGTTTATTCCTGCTGCCCAAGAATAAGATATCATGTTGATAAATCACCCGTCGTCACGTGACCGTGTGTGATATATGCTGCTGCGGCAGAATACACAACCAATTACCCCCAACAGAGAGCGACACAGCGGACGACGTATTGCTTACAACCACTGTCTACCGTTAGCTATCGCATTAGCGAGAGTTAAGGCCGGATCACACACGCCCGACAAGCCAGGACTTTTTGCCAAGACGTACCTAGGACATGCCCGACGTGAGTGCCGACAAAAGTCCTAGGTGTTCAGTCACGACAAATATGCAAATTAGCATGTCTTGGTAGTGTCGGCGACACGTCGCCGACACGTCGGGGACACGTCGCCGACCTAATATTGCATCATGAAGTCTTTGTTGAGACAGCATTAGGACATCTTGACAAAGTGAGTATGTTAGTCAAGACTGTCTCGGTTGTGTCGGCGACACGTCGCCGACGGTGTTAGGACATTCAGGACGCGTCGCCGACTTAAATATAAATGTTAATTTTGTATCAAGACGTAGCTAGGACTTCCTAGGTGTGTCGGCGATGGGTATGGGACGCATAACTGACATATCTAGGACGTCTTGGCTAGGTCGCCGACAAATTAGATACCTATTATTATTATTATTATTATTATTATTATCATTATTATTATTATTATTATTATTATTACTAGCTGCAACCTGTGCATAGCACGGGCTTATAACACCGCTTTATCTTAGTTTTTTGAAATAAGAACAGCCAACATTAGCAGCCAAGGGAAGATCTATTTATGATCTTTCTAAGGGCCGTTCCATTAAAAAGTGTGTGGGGGGGGGGGGGGGGGGGGGGGGGGGAGGAACGGAAGCTAATTAAATATTTGGCACCCCCCCCCCCCCCCCGGGGGGTGCCAAATATATATATATATATATAGGTTCTAGGCCCCGGACAATATCGACCTGGATGATATATCTAGTAAAATAATAAAATAATAATAAAAATTTAATTCAAGTGTTTTTAATCATCCTAAAACATGTGTTAGTAAAAAAAATCTTTTTTAAATTTATAAAAAATCCAGTGTTTTGAATTATCCTAAAACATATCTTAGTAAAAAAAATAATATTTTTTTAAATTCCAGTCTTTTAAATTAATCTATTAAAACATATGAAGAAAAAAAGTTAATTTGAAAAAAATTCCTGTATTTTAAATAATCCTAAAACATGTGTTAGTAAAAACGAATTTCAAAAATTTCAGTGTTTTAAATTATTTGTGAACAATTTTTTTGAATTTTTTGAATTTTTTAATTCATTTTTTGTTACTAACACATGTTTTAGGATAATTTAAAACACTGGATTTTTTTTTTAAATATTTTTTACCAGCATATCATTTAGGATGATTTAAAACACTGAAATTTAAAAAAATATTTTTTTTACCAACACATGTTTTGGGATAATTTATAACACTGGACTTTAAAAAAAATGAAATACTAAAACATGTTTTAGTAGAGATATCATCCGGGGGGATATTGTCCGGGGGGATTCTGTCCGGGGGGATATTGGAACGGGGTTTTTTGTCCCGGGGGGATATTGTCCGGGGTATATTGTCCGGGGTATATTGTCCGGGGGGATATTGTCCTGATACCATATATATATATGTATATATATATATATATATATATATATATATATATATATATATATATATATATATATATATATATATATATATATATATATATATATATGTATATATATATATATATATATATATATATATATATATACATATGAATAGATATATGTATACTAGTAAATATACATACATAGATGGATTTACATATATATATATATATATATATATATATATACATATATATATATATATATATATATATATATATATATATATATATATATATATATATATATATATATATATATATATATATTCATATATATGTGTACATATATATTTATATATATTTATTTATTCATATATATTTATACACATATATACATATTTATATAAATTCGGCACCCCCCCCCCCAAAATTGAATATTAGGGGGGAGGGGGGTTAAAATAAATCAAAATTCGACCCCTCCCCCCCCCCTCACACACATTAAAATGGAACAGCCCTAACATAATGTCGAGATTTCTGGATCCACAATTACAATTCTAATATATTTTAAAAGACTATATGACCGCCTTTCTAAATGTATAAAATGTGTTGTTTTAGGCTCAGTGATAAGTGAGAAATCATCAAATGAAAATGGACATATATTGCCAAGAATGTCGGGAAATCAAAACGTTTGTTCAAGGCGTTTTCATTCCATGATTTCTCCGTGATTACTGGTCTTAAAATTACGATTTTAGTTTTTTAAAAAAGAACATATTAGGGACTTTCTAGGTAAATAAATAATAGCGAGCGCGCCAGCGCTGCTGCACGAAGTGCAGCTAGCGCAAGCGAGCATTCATGTAACGTACGTGTGTGTACGTTAATGTAGATACAATGTATACATTCAAACTGTATATGTACCAGAAAAGTTTTGAGGTGCCAACAATGTGGTCTCACGCGCGTAAACGGAAGTATTATTTAGTACATCCGGTCACGCAGGCGCAAGTTTCTGAAGTCTGAAGGGAAGTCTGGGAAATGAACATCACCTTTTGCTTTAAGGGCACATTTTGCCGCCAGATCTTTCCATGCTTTGAACATTGCTTTGTCACGTAATAAGTATTGACTGTTCACTTTAAATTATATCAAAAGAGCGTTTTGATCAGGCATCACGCGAAACTACGCAACAAAGTAACAATCATGCTCACGCGACGTCGGGGAGAACCGACACGGTGACGGTGTTCAGGACGATATGTTGAACAGTTGAAATAGATTTATGAATACTCGCTTTTCTGTGGCTCGATTTTAATGCGGTTTAGAGCATTAAAACCGCCATAACTTATTCCACCTGCCGTTTAATTCTCTCTCAAATCTGTTGCGAAATGAGGATTTTGCGACAGGTTGAAATCGTTGTGGTTTTAATGCCAATTCTTTTTGCTATAATTCTATGCTACTTTTTAGTCAGTATGAACTAGAATCATCTGAGATTACGCGTTTCCGTAGCTCAATTTCAATGCGGTTTGAATCGTCTGAACCGCCACAATTCCTTCTACATGCTTCTCAATTTGCTTTCAAATCTGTTGAGAAATAAAGATTTTGCGACAGGTTGAAATCGTTGTAGTGTGAAGGCCAATTTCTTTCGCTCAATCTATGTTAGCTTTTGGTCAGTATGAAATGAAATCATCCGAAGCTAGTCGCCTTTCCGTTAGTCAATTTAAATGCGGTTTAAATCATTAAACCGCCACAATTTCCTTTACATGCTTCTAAATTGGCTTTCAAATCTGTTGAGAAATTAAGATATTGCGACAGGTTGAAATCGTTGCAATTTTGATGCCAATTTTTTCGTTCAATCTATGCTATCTTTTGGTCAGTATGAAATGAAATAATCCGAAGCTACGCCTTTCCATTGGTCAATTTCAATGCAGTTTAAATCGTTAGAATCGTCACTATTTCCTCTACATGCTCCTCAATTTGCTTTTAAATCTGTTGAGTAAGGAAGATTTAGGGACAGGTTGAAATTGTAAATTTTCTTCCATTTTTTTCGCTCAATCTATGCTATCTTTTGGTCAGCATGAAATGAAATTATCCGAAGCTACGCTTTTCCGTGGGTCAATTTTAATGTGGTTTAAATCGTTGGAACCGCCACAATTTCCTCTACATGCTTTCCAATTTGCTCTTAGATCTATTGAGAAATAACGATTTTGCGACAGGTTGAAATTGTTGTAATTTTTATGACATTTTTTTTCGCTCAATCTATGCTATCTTTTGGTCAGTATGAAATAAATTCATCCGAAGCTACCCGTTTCTGGGGGTCAATTTTAATGCGGTTCGAATTGTTAGAACCGCCACTATTCCCCCTACATGCTTTTCAATTTGCTTTCAAATCTGTTGAGAAATAAGGATTTTGCGACAGGTTGAAATCGTTGTAATTTTGATGCCAATTATTTTTTGCTCAATCTATATATGCTATCTTTTGGTCAGTATGAAATGACATCATTTCCTCAACATGCTTCTTAATTGGCTTTCAAATCTGTTGAGAAATAAAGATTTAGCGACAGGTTGAAATCGTTGTAATTCTAATGCCAATTTTTTCGCTTAATCTTAATTTTTACGCTTGGTCAGTATGAAATGAAATCATCCGACGCTACGCCTTTCTGTGGATCAATTTTAATGTGATTTGAATCGTTAGATCTGTCACAATTTCCTGTACATGCTTCTTAATTGGCTTTCAAATATGTTGAGAAGTAAAGATATTGCGACTGGTTGAAATTGCTGTAATTTTTATACAATTTTTTTCGCTCAACCTATGCTATCTTTTGGTCAGTATGAAATGAAATCATCCGAAGCTTTGTGGGTCAATTTTAATGCGGTGTAGATCGTTAGAATCACCACAATTTCCTCTACATTCTTCTCTTTTAAATATTTTATTTGCTTTTAAATCTGTAGCAAAATGATAATTCTGGTAAAGGTTGAAATCTTAGTAAGTTTTATGACATCTTTAGTAGCGGGAAAAGTTGCCACATAATGGACTCAATGTTTATGGCAAAATTAAATTATTCGCCAAGTTTCAAATTTCAAAGCCTCACAATTCGTTCTTCTAGCCTTTAGCTGCTCTAAAATGATGATTTTGCGACAGGTTGAAATCGTAGTAATTTTATGCAATTAATCTTATGGTCAGATTAAAAAAAATGAAATAAGCCAAAGCTTAGCGCTCGCTTCCTGGCCATGCCAGCATCATATTATTGTCTTAAGTCCAATAAATAATGTATAAATGTAATTTATAGGATGTTTTGTGGTTGAGGTGGTGGCCATGGTATATTGTAGGAATTGATCATGGGAGGGGTTCCCAGGGGTGGGGGGCACTTGGGTAATTAGGGGGGCGCATAAGCTTGTTATCAATAATTAAAAGCACCCCTAAAGCACTGATTTCTGGCCGAAAAAGCACCCTCATTTCAATAAAAACGCTGACTTTTTCCACCAAATAAACATCCCTTCTTTATCAAAACACTGACATTGGATGAACGGGAACACGTTTTTTAACTTAAGATTGTATAATCCTATGCCTGTTTAGCGGCAGCAAGTCGCGGCAACAGCCTTGGAAGCCCAGTCACTTCCGGAGTCACTCGGCGTTGTGCACGCCATGATGCTTGTTGCCTCGTTGTGGTGCGGGAATTCCCAACCGACGTCACGGGGAATCCCCAATTCACGTGATGAGGCCACGGCAAAAAGCGTGTCCTAGCAGCGTCCTGTGTCTGTCCTGAGTAAATCCTGGCGTGTCGGGGTCGGCGAAAACCTCGAGACACAGCCAGGACATTCCAGTCTCTGCTAGGACACGTCGGCGACACGTCGGCGACACGTCGGCGACATGTCGCCGATTTTAATTTCGAAGATTTTGCCACGACGTCGGCTCCGGCGCCGATGCAGCTAGGACAAGCCCGATGTTGCTAGGACGGTGTCAGGACACTGCTAGGACACTGCCACGATGTGGAATTGAACGAAATGTTTGAACGAAATTCCATGTCGTGGCAGCTCCTAGCAGTGTCCTGACACCGTCCTAGCTCTGTGTGATCCGGCCTTTAGACAGATAAAATAAGCTTTTCTTTGTCGTCATTACGTGTATCTCAGGAAATAATAAGTCGAGGTTTTCCAATTACGTCCAAGGGGACTTGGGTGGTCCTCAATGGCCAATACACAGCACAGTATGTTCCTCATTTATCAAGCGGGTTCTGTCATATTATGCTGCCAGTTGAGAAAATATATGAACAAACCTGACGACCTCATGAGATACTTACGATGGTGCGGGTGTGAACGGCAGAAAAAATCTTTATCTGCCGTTCACACCTGCACCATCGTAGATACTTGCTGAATTAATCATAAATTTCATCTTGCTGAACTTAATTATGGCAAAATATTTCCAAAGTTGATAAATCTAGAAGAATCTGGATTCTAGGATCATGGTGTCGAATTAAATCATGGTAAAATATTTCCAAAGTTGATAAATCTATATAAGTCTGGAATCTAGTCTCATGGTGTCGAATTGCATCATGGTAAAATATTTCCAAAGTTGATAAATCTAGAAAAGTCTGGAATCTAGTCTCATGGCGTCGAATTTAATCATAGTAAAATATTTCCAAAGTTGATGAATCTAGACGAGTCTGGAATCTAGTCTCATGGCGTCGAATTTAATCATGGTAAAATATTTCCAAAGTTGAAGAATCTAAAACGGTCTGGAATCTAGTCTCATGGTGTCGAATTTAATCATGGTAAAATATTTCCAAAGTTGATAAATCTAGAAAAGTCTGGAATCTAGTCTCATGGTGTCGAATTGCATTATGGTAAAATATTTCCAAAGTTGATAAATCTAGAAAAGTCTGGAATCTAGTCTCATGGTGTCGAATTGCATCATGGTAAAATATTTCCAAAGTTGATAAATCTAGAAAAGTCTGGAATCTAGGCTCCTGGTGTTGAATTTAATCATGGTAAAATATTTCCAAAGTTTATAAATCTAGAAAAGTCTGGAATCTAGGCTCATGGTGTCGAATCTAATCATGGTAAAATATTTCCAAAGTTGATAAATCTAGAAAAGTCTGGAATCTAGGCTCATGGTGTCGAATTGCATCATGGTAAAATATTTCCAAAGTTGATAAATCTAGAGGAGTCTGAAATCTAGGCTCCTGGTGTCGAATTTAATCATGGTAAAATATTTCCAAAGTTGATAAATCTAGAAAAGTCTGGAATCTAGTCTCATGGTGTCGAATTGATTCTTGGTGAAATATTTCCAAAGTTGATAAATCTAGAGGAGTCTGAAATCTAGGCTAATGATGTCGAATTTTGGATGCGAAGCACGTTTTTGCCCAATCACTTAATCACCATCAACATGCGAAAGAGGAGATATCCCGCCATTAAGGACACTCTGTTCGCTGATTGGAGCAGACTCACAGGAAGGGCATTCCCCTTAACATAACACTCCTAATACCGGAGGCCAAATTAGCCACCAATTAGGATCGTCTGCGGCAGTCTATTCGATGTTCCTCACACTGTGTATCTCATACAAAACAGAGGAGAGAGAGAGAGTGAGACCGAGACAGAGAATGAGAGAGGAAGAAAGAGAGAGAGAGAGAGAGAGAGAGAGAGAGAGAGAGAGAGAGAGAGAGAGGGGGGGGTGCCCTGTATTTACATTGGCATCAGGTCCATGTCGTGGATGTTTGTACATCCAGCTTTGTTTATCCCGCGTCTGAATGAATTATACAGATGGAGATTCCCTGTAGTTCTAAGGCTTGGAATAATCGAACAGCAAAAGCTAATCAATTGGTACAAGGTGGTCAACCACTAGTACAATATCAATGGATCAACCGTCTTAACCCATCGTCTTGATCTCTGATACTTTTGATAAAAACCAACCTTTAGAATTAAGAATGATTTTACACAATATTTGAGGAAGAGTTGTTGGTATTGTTCTGCAAAATATCTTTCCTTCAATTATTTTCTTAAATATGCTTTTGCCTGAAAGATTTTATCAAATTTGTCAGGCTGCTTTTGGCCGCTGTGAGCATTTATTAGTTAAGCTGGAGTTTTCCTTGCCAATTAACGTTTTGCTTGAAAAAGGTTAACTGAATAAGAGATAGCCAGACCTGACACTAGTGTGTAGGAAATGGTTGTCTTTTTCAGAAGTATACAAGAAATTTCGTTTTCATATGTTAATGTTTCTAATCGGGCAAACCAAGATGGCGTCCACCTTCTCCTCCGCATATCGTAGTTGATCCTAGGTCACGGAACTGGATGACGTTAAAAGCCCCTATCACACATTCATGATCTCGAACACGATCCAACACTAATTTTGAAATCGTGGTTTCTTAACACATGTTTTGTTTATTTATTTCTTTAGTTTAAATCTTTTGTATGTATACCTTTTCGTATGTAACAAATACGGTCAATAAATGATATATATATATATATATATGTTAGATCGAGTGAACATCGTATATGTGAGAAGCATGCTATACTCCACATAGTTAACATTGAAACAATCTACGACGAGTCTAGGAGCTATTTTACCCTTCCAACGATGAGGCTACCTACGTCCAAAGCACAATAAGGCAAAGATTTTTGATAACCATCTAAACCCTGTCGTGAAGGTATTCATTGGATAGCTCTCGCTGAGTACGTTCATATGAGTACCCATATGCCAGGGTTTCAGTATTTTTTAAAGAGTTTTTTGCCTCATTTCGTATTGGCCAAATTAGCAACCACCAGCATAGGTTAAGATGTCGCAGTCGCGAAAGTACAAATCCGATTATTTGGAGATTTATATGGTCTAACACAAGCAAATCAGGTTCCAGTTGCAATTGCTTTGTATTGCTTTGGACGAGTACAAGATAAGAATGTTAACTTAACAATATATTCAATCTAGTGACGTATTTTTGCAATTAGATCCTGAAATTGAAATCAAAGAAAGAAAAAAGGGTGCCCGATGATTTAACCTTTTCTGAAAAATATTAACTTGGCTTAAAACGATCACTTTCACTAAACTGTCTGTTTCATTGCAATCTTTGGTAACCTTTTACGACATGCGAAAAATATTATCCTGACTTAAAACGATCACTTTCACTACACTGTCCGTTCCATTGCAATTCCACCGCATTGTCATTAATTATATGAAGGTAACACAATAGAATCTCATAAGTTATTGAAAATAGTGAAATAACGCGCATGGCATACGTGCTGGCTTCCCCTAGTCCAGGGGGTTTCATCTCGTAACTAGTGAAAGCCTACGCTCCTCAGCTTTTCCAATATCACCACAAGGTTATTAGCCTGCGTTGTTTTACATGCTTGAAATCGATTGCTGAATAGCGTTGTCTTAATTCCGTATTGACCATAGTGCGCCTGCCCTCATTTCTCGCTCGTGACAGATACCACAAACTCTCATTGAAAGCCAATGGCGAAACTGGAACTAGCTAAGATTGAACGTATGTGGCTGATAATATGCTGTGTAGTATGTATCGCTAAAGGCTAAAATGATGTTACCTAAGATTGAACATTAGAGGATAAACTGGTTAGGATATATATATATATATATATATATATATATATATATATATATATATATATATATATATATATATATATATATATATATATATATATATATATATATATATATATATATATATATATATATATATATATATATATATATATATATATATATATATATATATATATATATATATATATATATATATATATATACACATATATATATATATATATATATATATATATATATATATATATATATATATATATATATATATATATGTGCGTGTGTGTGTATATTTACGTTACATATATAAATATATATACACATATATATATATATATATATATATATATATATATATATATATATATATATATATATATATATATATATATATGTGTGTGTGTGTGTGTATATTTACGTTACATATGTTATTGCTGTCTGCTGTTCCACGGCGTACTACCGACGCCAACACTGCCACTGCCGCTTTGCTCCAGTTCATTGTAGTTAGTGTTATCAGTATGGTTATTGTTGTTGCTGCCTATGCTGCCTGCTATACGCACTGCTACTCCCTATGCCAATAGAGCAGCAGCCGCAATGGAGTTCTTCTAATCAATACTGGGCCCCACATACTAGGTGTTACTAGCAAAGCATCTAGTAACCTATCCACATTTAGAGTTCTCTTTGATTTTTGCCGTTGTGGTGTGGTACCTTAAAAAATGACTTTGATATACAGGCAACTCTGCTTAATCCGGACATGTGCAATCCGGATTTTCGTCTAAACCGGACAGATCGGAAGGCCCCGGTTCATTCCTATGCGCATAATCCGGATTTTGCCTGATCCGGACAGAAATTTAAGGTCCACATCAGTCCGGATTAAGCAGAGTTGCCTGTATAGCGTACCATCGTGGCCTGCCCCGATAGCCGAATGGTCTAGGGTATTGCTAGTTATTGTTCTGTCTCTTACTATTTCCCAGCTTCGAATATGGCTTGGGGCATGTTAGAAATGTGCCAAAGATTTAGATTAAGGAGGTGGTTTTCCCTAGTTCTCCACACCATAAGAAACTGGCTAGTTGTGAAATAAAAAAGGTAAACTTGAAAGTATCTCTAAACGAAATTCAAATTTCTAAAGTCACTTAATCTGAAGTTAGCATATAACGTTTATCTCATTCGGTTTACTGCATGATCTATGTACATATGCAACTCTTTCTTCCTTATGTATTACTAGTTGTTTTCCTAATAACATGTTAAAGTTACCTAAGCTGAATTTAGCTCATTAGAGTTTAACAATTCAAATTCTAGCCCGTCACACCAGTTTTGGAATGAGCCAAGTACAACACACACACACACATTCACACTTTTGAGTAGCCTTTCAATATGTATGTATGTATATGTATGCATCTTTTGTATGTACATGTATGTATGCATGTATGTTTATCAATTGTTTTAAAATACAAACCGTTATATATAAATAATTCCATCGATGTACTGGTAACTGCGTTCCAGCAATATACCGGTTTAAATAACATACATGTATATATATACTTCTTTACTTCAGCTGAACTAAAACATACTGGGAGCCTGACTTACATCATCCTACCCCCTCACCATTTCATTTTATCTGTAGAAAACTCGTACCCAATTAACTGTGTAAAAGTCTACCCAAGCTGAGGCCAGCATGGAGTCTACATCCCCTGTCTTCCAGGAAAATGACTTGCTTGATTTCTAGGAACTCTAGGAATCAATATCATTACTTCTAGAACGACTAACTTTCTTTGTTAGTGATAATTGCAGCAACAGTGCCGACATTTAATTCCTGCACTAAATGAACGGGCAGCCCGGACATAATAGACGACCGCACTCCCGATCGCCACCCAGTTTCCTGGGCGTGGATGCACGGATGACCTCACAATTGAACGTAGCTTTAGCTACGTGGGTCATTGATATGCTTGACTTATTTTTAGACATGCTGTCCATGGGTGTTTCTTCGACCAGGCACTGACAGACGTCCGGTCAACTGGTGCAGGAATTAAAAGTCTGTACTGTAAATGTGTCGGTTTATTTGTAGTGCCAACATCTAATTCCTGCACTAAATGCGTGGGTAGTACGCGCGTAATACACGACCGCACGCCCGATTGTTACCCAGTTTCCTGGGCATGGATGCATGTATGACCTCACAACTGAACGTAGCTTTGATTCGCAAGCTACGTCGGTCATTGATGTGCTTGGCTTATTGTTTTGACATGTTATGCATGGGTATTTGCACA